>CAKNYM010022489.1:0-21215 GCA_932195095.1 Andricus curvator | reverse complement strand
GAGGTGAAACTTCATCTCCAACTGTCCCGTCTGCCGCGTAAGATCATTTGCGGCTAGAGACCTGACTCCAAGGAACAGTGTTGCCCGATGCTATGTCGCGTAAATTTCCCGCTCTTGCTTACCTTCTAGGACAGAAGGAGCAGAAGCGGATAACGTACACGTTCCAGTTGCGTCGGGATTGGTTGCTTTTAAAGAACCATGATCGTAGCCTCCGGAGCCTACAACTTCTCATATAATAATACATAAGTGGTTTGAACCTTCAAGCTTTTCACAGACAGATGATAAGTCTATGAGAGGTTGAATCAAAAGCTTTCCGGTAGTCAATCCCGGTCATTGACAGGACGCGCTAATAGGCTGCTGCTTCTTCGCAGGCGCACCTTGTATCATTATCATTATGTCTAACCGGAGATCGATTTTATGTTTGCCAATATTTTCAATTTAATTATAACTGCAGTTGGCTGATTTTAGTAAAAGATCTTAAGTTTATCAAAAATTATATAAATTTTTAGTAATGGCAGTGTTGCATTTTAAACTTATCTCAATGCTATTTATTTTAATTGAGAGATTCGTTCAATTTGCGTTTACTTCTTACCATTTAATAACTAAACTTGATGATTAAATTAATAACAATTGAGTCAGATTATTTCTCACAATAAAAATTCCCACTTAAATTTAGATAATTATTCGAAAACAAAAGCAATGATTTGTGGATTCACTCAAGGGAGAGATGATTGCTGACTTTTGTGATGACTTGAGACTTTTATAGGATCTCCTTTTATATTTATGAATAATGCTTATGATTAACTAGTTATTTTGGACAATTACTAAATTTGAATTTAATTTTGAAGTAGATGATTTTAAATTAAATTGGATTCTCCTTCCCTTCTTTCTTTTTGAGATTGAGATACCAAAACTTTGTTCGCACAACGAGGTCTTTATTGTTAAATGAAGTGCAAGGTCGTTACGAATTCCATTCTGGCTCTATTCTTTTTTTTCAAATTAAAAAACGCCCATTCAAATTTCAGTAGCTAGTGCAACCATAAACAAAGAGGTCTTTATCGTGAAATAAAGTACAAGGTCGTTACAATAAATGTTGCACGCACTTCATTATCATTTGTTTAAATTCCCACACTAAATGCAAACATGCACAACGAGATCTCCACAAAAAAACATGGAGTGCAAAGTCGTTACAATCATGCATAAACTAATTTATTAAAAAAATGATTAATACCCACAAACTCACTTCTACTATTCTAATTCATTCAGAATTAGGATAGTATCATCGAATTGCAGTTAAAAACGATGAAGGAGAATCCTGACTAGTTGCGTTCCTTCAAAACGACGCCAATTCATTAATTTGTCATCAATGACAGGGTGGATCGAGGAGAGGCCAAGAGAGGGTCCTTCCTCGTAGAGCCTTGACTAAGAAGTCACTGGTAACGATACCAGAATCAATATTTAAGGTGCATTGGTCCCACGCTATCTCCACTTATTAGCCGATGGCGCGCACAATCGATCGTATCAATATAAATATTCGCCGGCAGCTTCGTGATTTAATTATAATTATGACGATATTATGTGGGCGTGGTGAGCACACACTTTTAGTTATTTATAACTAGAAGAAAACTATCCACCTAGAAACACTGCCCGAATCGGGTAGTTTCACGCCTACCCTGAAAGGGAAATGGCTTAATGGTATGAAAATAGTTCAGACCGTCTCAACGCCCCCCTAAACGGATAGATCCTTTATCTTATAAAAGATCTATGCGTTTCAAAAATGCAAGAAAAAATAATTTCATTCCGCTCAATTGTCAAACAACTAACGCTATCCGGAACGTGAATGATTCAGTAATCTCAATGAAAAACAACAACAACAAAAAATTTATCGGAGAATAGTATGTCGATCTTTAAATCTTATATATGTTACAGTCAATGTCGGAAATCAGTCATTGTCGACAATTCCTAGTCAATGTCGACATTGACTGCTGACGTCGGTCATTGTCGACATTGACATTGAGCCTATTCTTGGAAAAATGGTCAAAATGTGCATTTATTTATAAAAATTGTATAAAAAATTAATATTTTTTTATCAATTTGAACAAAATTACAGCTTGGAGTCACTAACGAGCCATTTTTAGTGTGTTCCGCAAAAAAATTGGCCCTATTTGTGAAATAATGTTAAGAATGCGAATTTGTTTATAAATATTGTTTAAATAATTACGAGTTGTTAATAATTTGAAAAAATGACGGCAAGACATTTTTGGTCGATTCTGCAAAAAAATGGAGCCTATTTCTTGTGACATACAAAAACTGTGTATTTGTTTATAAAAATTGTTTAAATAATGCTGCCAAGCAGCAGATATTTTTGAATAGTCATATTTAGGCATACATTTCTCTCATATTCTAAATAAAAACTATGAATCTCAAACATCTCATCATTGCGAATCACAAAAAATATCTTTTGTTCATTAATTTGTTTAAACATTCATTTATAAAAATCGTATAAACAATATATAGCAAAATATCATTGCAGAATACCTGCACGTACCTGACCAATAATGAATCATAGAGTTAGGCACCTGCCTCCCCTAATTGCTTCCAGCTCTGACGAATTGAAGCAAAGTGAGATTGACCGCTGGGCTTTAGTCATTGTCGACAATGACCAGTCAATGTTGGAAATTTCCGAACTTTAGTTTCTCGGATAGACATTGACTAGTCAATGTCGACAATGACCGACGCCAGCAGTCAATGTCGACATTGACTAGAAATTGTCGACAATGACTGATCCCATGTGGAAAAATTTCGTGGCAGTCTTGAATCATGCTAAAGCCAGTACAGTTTTTCTCAAGTCTGTCTATTCACGCAATACTAGCCTGGCACTACACTGGCGCTTTCTAGTTTTACTACGTGTTTGATTACAACCTTTCTGCTGTCTAGTCCCATTCTTGGCGCTATCTAGGAGTTCGTTACGAATTTGAATATATAAATATTATCCAGATTTTAGCTAGTTTCTAGATAGAATCACGGTTTGGACTTAAACAAAAATGACAGAGGTGAATTTAGAAAATAATCATTTTTGAATAAAAGATTTAGGAAATTGCAATACACAATTGTACAAATGCTCAAGCAATAATTAATTGTAGACTATCACATATTTAAGATAGTAAACAATAATTGTTGAAGGTGATAGAAATCTTAATACAAGAACTGCAGTTTCAAGAACGATTTTTTGAAGAATGTTTAAAAACATTTTGTTTCAATTGAATTATATAGTGAAGTTATAATGAATTTATATTGAATTTATAATAATTATAATATGTATAATGCTATGTATAATATTTATGATATTCCAGAAAATCAAATATTATTATAAAAGATTTATTTAATTTATTTTAATTATTTATTGATTCCGTAAGTGATAATTAAGCCTAACGTAGTAATTATTTGAAATAATAAACAATCATTATTTCGTAGCCTAATTGCAAGTAACATCATACAAACTTTATTTTTTTTCAATGATTTATTCACAAATCAAGCACTTTTAATGTTCAGAAATTGTTTATGTTTTATTGAAATAAATATTAGGATGTAATGAATTGAAATTCATGTCCGACAAAAAAGAAAAAAAATTTAACTTTTAGATGGCCGAGGTGGTAATGCGACGGGACAAAGTTACAACAGTAGAATAGGAAGTTACATCAGAAGTTTGACACCCGGAGTATGTACAAGAGATTTGCGGAAACTCATTTCTTCATTTTTTTGTGTACAAAAACTTTCTTTATATTTTTAATTAACTGCAAAATCTATATATTGGACTTTTATGGCATAAAAAATAATTATATTATTTAATTATTAATTATTTTGTATCAAAATAGCCGATCTGTCTAGAAACTAGTCGATCCGAGCGTTACATCCCAGTCTAGCCACTGGACAGTCAGCCTGTGGCGCGCCAATGTCGACTCAAGGCGGATTGGACAGAAACAGTACAGCGCCACGAAATTTTTCCACACGGGGATTTCCGACATTGACTGTAACATATATATATATATATATATAATTAAAAAAAAAAGTTAAACAACCACCGCAGGGTCCCACTAAGAGCAACTGCCATCCAAGAAAATGTCAATAGCCCCCAGTAGCAACGCGGTAAATCACACCTATGGCCACGTCTCACAACCGTGAAATGGGTGGTCATAGGCAACGACAAAATCACAACGACAGGCCGGTGAAACCCTCGTGTATCTCGAGGACACGAAGCGACCCAAGGATGACAGCTTTCTGCATCCATCTCGCAAGTGCCTTGGCATATTTTTGGCACGCGGGTATGGCTTTAAGGTTACGAACCAGTGATAGTTTCGCACCTCCGAGAGCACCTATCACAAGGACAATTACTTGTACCGAATATTTTGGGTACAGTCGTTGTAGCTCTCTTTTAAGGTCTTGATACCTCTCCTCTTTTTCTTTCTCCTTTGCAGTGATGTTGTATTCGGACGGAGCCGATAATTCGATCACGAATATAGTTCGTTTGTCGAAGTCTTGGAGAACAATGTCAGGCCTCGAGTGCGCAACGGAGACTGCTGCCCGAAAATCGTAGTTCCAGAAAATTTGGCACTTATCGTTTCGGACAATCGACTCTATCTCCCTTGGAGCGTTCCGCAGGGCAGGGTCGCGGCCAACGCCGTAAGAGCGACAAAGATGGTAATAAAGCACTCTTAGGGCAGCATTATGTCTATAATTATACGTCGTTCCCGCGTGGGTCGGACACCCTGATAGTATGTGTTCTAGGTACTCAGCGTGTGCATGACACGCTCTGCACCTATCACTGGGAACTTCTTGACATAAAATGCGCTCACGGTATGCTAAGGTGGAAATGACACCATCCTGGCATGCAAAAATAAAACCATCTGTACCTGAATTAAGCCCTGATGATTTGAGGAAAGCAAAAGTTTGCTCCTTCGACAAGGACTGTTTTTCTACATTTCTGTGAAAGTTTCCGTGCATTTTCTTGTCGAGTAGCTCTTGGTGAAAATTTTCAACCTCTGCTTTCTTCACTTTGGTTTTTAGAAGCGAAGCATCTAGATGAAGTAATGCACTTTCCTCACTTCTGATGTTAAAATTCAGGCCAAGGGTCTCGGCCGCTTGCTCCGCGGCTTTTTAAAGGAACGCTCCTTCGCCAATCATCTCGTGGTTCCTGACCATCTTTAGGAGAGGATCTCTGCCATTCGCAACGATGTAAGCTGTACTTAGAACTATCCGGTTATGAAGACACTGGAGATTCAGAAGTCCGCGTCCGCCTTGACGGCGTGAAATATATAATCGCGGAACTGACGAATTGATATGCAAGCTTTTATGCATATGCATGATCTTACGTGTAATGACATCAAGGGCCTTAAGCTCACTACCCCAAACGAGTAGAGTAGAACCGGGACGGCAAGCATGTTAGTCGCAGATACCTTGTTCAACGCCGACAGATGGGAAGACCAAATCTGTCGAAGAAGATGCTTGTATCTGCTTCGGAGAGACTCCTTCACTGATATTACGTTCTGAATGCGGTTTTGAGGCACGCCCAGGTATGTATAGGTCTCTCCAGTATTAAGATGTCTGATAACACTTATATCCACAAGCTCAGGATCCTTGGGAACGCCAGTAATCTTTCCTTTCTTCAGATAAATATTGGCACAGTTGTCCAAGCCAAAGTCCATCCCAATCTCTCCTGTGTAGTTCTTGACAATATTTATAGCAGTTTGAAGTTTGCTTCTACCAGAGGCATAGATCTTCAGGTCATCCATATAAAATACATGAGTGACCTTATGCTCGCGCTGATTAGCGTCACCACAGAGGTATCCAGGAGAATTTCTTAGTGCGAGAGATAGAGGCAAAAGTGTGATGCAAAAAAGCAAAGGGCTCATGGTATCACCTTGAAAGACGCCCCTCTGGAAGGTGACGTTGTTCGTTATCACACGATAATTTCTAGATGAGATAGTAAATCTAGTTTTCCAAAGAGGCATCAATCTCTCTATGCATCTCATTATGTGTGGATGTACCTTCAAGCTTTCCAACAGACAGTTTATTTATGCTCAAATATAAGTTCCTAATGCTGTTTTGTTACATTATGCGTTTAAACTTTCTACGTTCCTTTGCGAATTGATTTGTGTACACTTTAGTGCAGCTTCCTTTGCGTAATTTTCTTATTCCCTCCTTGCTCTTCTTCTTCGAAATGGTGTTCCTTGTCGGATTCATTTTCTTCTCTGATGGCATGTTTTCGAAAATAAGTTCGAAAATTGCTGATTCTAAATGTTCGATTTCCAATTCTTTTGGAATTAAAGTCCTTGACTGCCCTTTTTGGTCCCTTCGTACTTCCCGGATTATTTGAAGGTCTGGATTATCATTTTTTATTCTTCCAAATGAAGTAATCTGTTTATGTGGTTCTTTGAGAAGGTCAGATTCCATAAAAAATTCCTTAGATATTCTTCCCAGTGGCACCGAGTCTCCCAGGTCTACTTTCTCAATCAATTTAATCGTTGTTTTAACAGTAGTCACGTGGTTTCCTGATAACGTGACCCATGGTGTGTTTGATGGGTACATTATCATGTCTGGCTGAATATCTTCAGGAAATTCGTCTAAGGTTTCATTTATAAGCTGAATCTCTATGGGTTTTGATATTTTTTTCTTTGCTGCTTCTAATTTCTTTAGCCTTTTAGTAGCACTTATTGTAGTAGTAGTAGATTGCTTTGCGGAAGAATTTGTAATTCGATGTATTTGGTTTTTAGAAATGTCCCCTTCTCCCTCTTCTAAATTTATGATGGTAGAATCCTCAGGAATGGTCTGAGAACCTCTGTTTCCAAAGATTTTTAAGTCCGAGAGATTTCTTTCTTCTTCAGCCATCTGTTAACAAACCGAGTGTCCTAATTCTAATTGCGATCTCGAAATTAAAATTTTTTTTATTTACATGTATCCTTTTACGAGGACGAAATGGCTTATCCCACTTGTGTATCTCCTTCTCTTTAAAATAAGTTTTCATTTTAAGAGAGTAAAAACAAATTAAAATAAATAAGAAAATTATATCTTCTTTTATTTAAAAAAAACTATAAACAAAAAAAAATATGTTCAAGAGATCCTTAGAAGGTGCATTTTTTTACCATCTAGTGTGCAGGTTTGATCATGCTATATTATTAACGATAAGGGCTAGTTATTTATTTCGACAAGAAAAATACTGTTTTTGTATCTTCTAATGATCTTATAATTAAATAATGTATCTCTTATAGATCTATCCTTACAACATGTTTAGTTTCAGCATACTAAATTCTTGTATGAAGTGAAACAATTTAAACAAATTTAGGTGGATTTGTTTTCATGTCTGTATATAATTTTTTTTTTCTCATGTCTGTATATACAATTTTTTTTTTTTTTTTTTCATGAATCTTACATGTATTTATAAGTGGCTAACATACACAATTATACATATCACGTGTAGTACATGCATTTCATTCCTCAGGCTATAACTTATTTAAAGCTGAATTCGCTATTATAAAAGCTAGGGAAATTTTTTGTATTACATTCTCATTCTAATGAGAAGGTATTGGTTTTATGTAAAATTTGACATAGTCGGTTTTCATCAAATCTCCACGTTTTGAGACCCCCTGAGCTAGAAAAAACGATTTTTACCAAGGTGTCTGTCTGTCTGTAGTCTGTAGTCTGTCTGTCTGTCTGTCAGTCTGTCTGTCTGTCTGTCTGTAGCCACGATAACTTTCGAAAAAATGATCAGATTTGATTGAGCTTTGGCACACTTTTTTATGGCCTAAAAAGAGAGAACGAGTTCGTTAACCAGCTATTTTGGATGAAAATTCAAAAAGTGAGCACATTTTGAAAATTTTCGAGACCACTCTTTTTGAAGATTTGAAAATTCTATGTACGGTTATTAGTAGTACGCAAAATGACGAACAAAATATCCTAACGACTTGTCGTGATAAAAAAAAATTACTGGAGTTATAGCATTTTCAAAATTCCAAAAAACAAACGAAAATGAACATTTTAAGCCGAAAAACGCACGATATGAAAAAAAGTCAAGAGGAGAAAAACATTGCTTCTTCAAAACCCGATAATATTTTCATAACAACTTTTTGAATTTTTTGAAAAATAAAAAATTCAAATTTTGATCGCACAAAAAAAATAATGAAAAGTCAAAAATTCCATTTTGCTGTGAAACTATGCAAGATACGAGAAAAGGTCATCTCACCAAACTTGTGCACCTAAAAAAGATCTACAAATTTCTTATTAATCACTTTTTGATATGACGCTTAGTTTTTGTTTTATTTGTAAAAAACAGCATTGAAAATAGAAAAATCAAATTTTTAGACGAATAACACCAGCTACGAAAAAAATGACCAAAACAAAATTTGTTCATCCAAGGAATAGGTACAAATTTGTTATGAATCATGTTTTAATAGGATGCGCAGTTTTTGTTTTATTCGTGAAAATAACATTGACAGTAAAAAAAAATCAAATTTTTGAAAACAATTCAAGGTACGAAAACAGATAAATGAACAGAAATTGTGCATTCAAAAAAGACTTACAAACCTGTAATCAATTTTTGTTGTAAGAATATATTCAAAATGAAAAAAATTAACTTTTATGATAAACGGCACAAGCTAAAATAAAATGTTAACTAATAAGATTTGTCGCCTAAATTATATCATTACTTTTCATTTGAAATCAAATACAAATTTAGTAATTTGTATATGAAGAACATATAACACGAAGCACGAAGTGCGCGATCAGTGTATTTCGGAGCGCGAAGCGCGACGACCAAATCGCACGCCGTAAGTGCGCTCAAACTTTTTTGTTTCTATCATACGGTGCACAGAACCGAGCGTGAAACGCAAGGTTCAAATGATTTTCAAATCAAATATCGAGCGCGAAGCGCGAGTGTCTGGATGAGAATGTGTTCCTTAAGGTCGATAGAACCTTGAGTAAATAAAGTTCCTTTTCAGTCTAAAATAAAAACAAATTTAACAATCACTTAATATGTAGAGGTTTTGATAATTTTATAATATTTGCAAACAAACTTTTTCTTTTCATCCAAGTCGAACACGAAGTTCAAAAATCTAGATGAGCCGAGCGTAAAGCGCGATGTAAATACGTACGAGCGCGTAGCGCGAGGTGAATACATAATCGAGCGCGAAGCGCGAGATCCAACAGTCGCGCGCCCTAGGCGCGCTCGAACTTGTGAGCGAGTTTTTGTTTTTGTTTACCTTAATTATTTTTTAATCCTCATTTTTTATTTAGTAGTAAATACCTTTGAATAAAATTATCCACTCATTTCGAAATTATTTAACAGAAATTTGTAATTAAATTTCGTTGACTTGCTATTTAAAGGAACCTAAATTTCTTTTCTCTAAGAATGCCGAGTTCCAACTGATTTATTTTTCGTGTAGAATATTCTGTGAATGATATTGGAAACATTTAGCATGTATATTATCATGATACATTTACAAATCTTGAGTATCGTACATACCCATTTCTTCTAATTCCTAGGGCCCCACAGAATAAATGTCCCTGGTGTAACCTGTTTTTTAGTACGAAAGGTCCGTCGTAAATCTGTAAAAATTTCGCTAGAATATTATTATCCTTATAAGATTTATTTAATGATTTTATAGGTTTAATTGAACGCTTCGGAAGCCTTTTTACCCTTTTTTAAAATATTATCGTGAACCATCTCGATTTTTCGTTTATATTCTGAATCAGGGGATTTTGGGGGGAATCTTAACCAATTTTCCCGAATCTGTTTGGGTTTAACATTCATATGAATTTCTATCGGCGTAAATTTGGTCGTATCATGATGTGTTTCGTTCATGCATGATTCTATAATGTGAACCCATGTCCGCCATGCACTGTGGTTTTCTTTAATCAATGATTGGAAAAATCTTGAAAGTTCTCTATGAATTATTTCTACTATATTGTTTTGGTGGTGACGAACTAAAGGGGAAACTGCCTGTATATATTCTTCTTTTAGTTTATTTATCCACAGATATGACGTAAATTGCGTTACGTGGTCAGTGATGATCTTATTCGGCTATCCATATTTTGGAATATGATCATTTAAGTTTTTATTAATTGCTGCTTTAGTTGTCATCCTTCTCAAAGCGTATAAACATGCGAATTTACTAAGCGCATCGAGAGTCGATAATAATATGTATTTAAATCTCCCTTTTGATGCGGATAAGGGACATAAAAATCAATCGATGAGATTTCTCCTGGTTTCGTAGGCGTATAGTTTTTGATTTCCGCGTAGCTCGTTTGATTTGTTACCTTGTTTTTCTGAGACGAGTCAGAAATCGATAATCTTTGTCTAATGGTTTTGCCTAAACGTGGATAATAAAAGTATTCGTGTAGCATTCTAAACACTTTTTGAGGACCTATATGACCATAAAGCTGATGACATTCGTCTAATACGTCACGCATAATTCTTTTAGTTAAATAAAGTTCTTTTCCACCCCCAGCAATAAAGTATACAAGTTCTTCATGCGCTTCAAATCTTTTTTTTTGCCCTCATTCATTGCCTTTATGCATTGTTGTAAGATAGGGTCCTCTTTTTGCTCTACACTAATATTTTTTAAACGCTTTCGTAGTTCAGATGAGGGTCGTTTTGCTAACGTGTAAAGAAAAATTTTCCCTTCGTTATTATCAAATGGGTATCCTAATTCTGTTGACGGAATTCTACTTAACATATCGGCTATTATATTTTTTCCCCTTCGCAATATGCTATTGTAAATCGATAATCTTGTATTGGTAAGATCCATCGTGTTAATCTGCCACTAATTAATTTATACGTTTTTAGAAAGGTTACGCTTTATGATCAGTACGAATTATCAATCTAGAGAAAAACACGAATGATATAAATTTCATTAGGGCCCATACAATAGCTAATAACTCTTTTTCTGTCGTATAATACGATAATTCGGATCCCTTTAAAGTGCGACTAGCAAATGAAATGGGCACTTGCCCTTTATTTACATTAATTTGATAGAGGACCGCACCTAGCGCTCGATCACTTGCATCTGTTTGAAGGTACAAAGGTTTATTCAAATCCGGATATGTTAGAATGGTAAATTCGCAAAATAACGCTTTGACTTTTTTGAGAGCATCGTCTGTTTGTAAATCCCATATCATTCATGCATCGCCTTAATTTTGTAAGAGTCTGATTTAATTCCAAGTGGCATTAAAATATGGCTCAAAAATTTGACTTCTGGTTGGGATCGCCCGACCTTTTTCAAGATCTACCATTTTTTTTCGAAGGAAAACTGAGAGAAAATTTATAACCTCTCGGAAAAAAATCCCAGTTGGAAGGGCTCGGTTCTGAAATTTGAACATGGAGGACCCTTTTTTTAAGGGTTCCAAGCGGCTCGAATCAGGTAAAGGATTTTGACAGTTCTGGGACAAAGCTAAGTAGATCCGACCTGTTGGCCTGGGATCGCCAGTAGATACAGTATCTACCTTTGGAGACCCCTGTTCTAGGCGATGGATTAATAATTCCAAATGTTCCAGATGCTTTGATGTACTTAGTGAGGTATATATCATATCATCAATAAACGTAATAACAAAGCTTCCTAACCCATTTAGAACAAAATCCAAAGCTCTAACTAACGCAGCTGTGCTTGTTTTTTAACCTAAAGGGGTGACGCAAAATTCATAACACTTTCCCTCATATAACAAAGCTGTATATTTCATAGACCCGGAAAGCAATGGTACTTGCCAAAAGCTACTAGTTACGTCCAAAGTCGACATTACTTGAGTTCCAGCACATCTTTGAAATAAAACTTCTCTTAAACTGCATTTGTTTATATTATTTGCTTATAACAATGAGAAATATACTTCAATTTATTTTTATAATACTTTTACATGACTTAAAATTAGACTACAGACAAAAGTGACTTTATAATTATTCAAAATAATTACAAAATCTCAGACTGCTGCTTATAACAATACAATTGTTAATAACAAATTATTAATTTATCATAAACTCTCAATTGGTATTTTTGAAATCTGCATTTTTCGATGACAGATTAGAGTCACTTAAGCTAAGCAATTTATGCATTGTTGATGCACCAGAAACTTAAAATTTTGAATTTTTGCAAAGATTATTCTTAAATAAAAAAATTATTAACTTTTTTGAAAAATCTGCTCTCACAGATCTCTTAAGAACTTATTTATCTTTGGACTAAAAAAAAGAGATTGAAATCGGTTGAAAATATAACCCGGAATATTATTTTGAACCTTTCTTCATCTAATGTCCACGCTGTGGGCCAGGTGACGTGATATACAGCCATAAAACTTAATAAGAATTTCAAAAATCTCCCAAAAATATATAATCAGAACAGGCAAAAATATTTTTAAATATCGAAAAAATGAGTATTTTAACGATTTATTTTCTACTTATTTATTTGATAAATCGATTTTGAACTATGCAAGAATCTTCGTACGTAGAAAATTGAAAATTTAAAAGCATATTTTGAACAGTTCGATTAAGTATTTTTCAGTTTTCACATAAAATAGAGGCTTCGCATGAAGGGACGAAGAAGTTGTGGGACAGACTTTGAAGTGATTTTCAAAATCCTTAACTCAAAAATATTGAACTATCTTATTGAATATTATCGTTTTCAACTCAATATAAGTTATATTATCTGTTAATCTGAAACATTGAGAAATTTTGTCAACATAATTCAGCAATATTTCATTTTGAATTTGTAGATTGGTACAGGTGGGTGACAAGACATTTTGCGTACTTTTTGTTTATATTTTCTAAACAGAGTCTTACAAGATTTTGAAAAAGTGGCAAATGACGGGAACCTAAAGTGTTCAAGTTTTTTTGGAACTGCTCTTACGATGATTTAAGATAACATTTTTAAAACTCCCGCAGGCAGAATGTCACGAAGGCGCGGGCTGCAAGTGCACGCGTGACTTTCTCGTAGATTTAAAAATCTGCTTAAACTAAATAGCACATGCCACTTATAGTTCACATTGTTGTTGGGAATACTGAATCGCGTCGCTGAATTACAAAAAAGTCAAGTTCGTCGGGTAGGATGTTAGATTCTGCTTAAAACAGAGTTCGCACAATAGCTCAATGAGAATAAAACTTAAATATCAAGGTTGATTACAGAAATTTCGTAGGGATGTGTTATTTCAAACAGATTTCAGGAGCCGCCAACTTTTTGGAGAGCAAAAAAGAGTAATTCTAATAGTTTAAAAAAAAAGTTTTCACAATATTGAAATGATCCTAGCGGTTCAAACCTCGATTACCCATTTGCAAAAATTGTAAAGATTTTCAATCTGTATCAGATTTCTGTTTTACTTTTTCAGAATCTCAACTCTTCCTGCATCTGTACAAAATCCGAAAACTGTAGAAGTAAATTTGGTTAAAATTCTCTAAAATAATCTTTACTTCAAACAGTTTAGCAAAAAGGGGAACAAAAAAATAGAGCATTGAGATTAAAACGAATTTTTTATATCTTCTAAGCTTAGCTATGGGATATAGCGATCTGTAAGATATTAAAATTAAATATCTATATATTAATATCTATACGTCGATATCCCAAATGATAAGATCCATCACGGTTATCCTCGATTGAGCTCAACCCAAAGTGCTGGCATTCCTAATGTTTTCCTGTTTTTTTCTTTTTGTGATTTATCCCTTGATTTGAACCCAATTAGACATACTTTACCTCTAATGTAATTTTTTTCAAATATGTTAAGACTATTTTCAAACCATAGCAAAAAGGCTTGATCTTTTAAAAAATCGTTTTCATGAGTTTTTCTCCAGAAAATAGCTTTTTAGAAAATAGTTAGTAATATACTTTTTAAGCTTTTTAATGTTTATTTAAGAATGTTTCACTCTGAATGCTTTAATATGTAGTTTATTGCTAATCTTAAAATTCCCATTTTTCGAGAAAAAAACTCATAAACACGATTTTTTTTAAATTCAAGCACTTGTTTGACTTCTCGCATATCCTCAGTGCTGTTTATTTTTCACCCACTTTGTAAGAAATTCTACAACTTATTTTTACAATATTTTGAAAAGTTGCCAATTGTTCGAAAATAGAACTTTATCATTTGAACACGTCCAGATCTTTCTATCTTTTTTTTAAAGAAGGAATCTTTTCATAATCGCTGAAATACAACGTCGTATATTTTTTCGACAAAATTCAAAGGTAAAGTGGGAAATATAATGAGAGTTTGAAAGAAAGCAAGAAGAATACAAAGAAAGAGAGATGTTGGAGAGGGAGATAGAGTATCTTCGTGGATCGGTAGCCTGCGCGTCGCGAACGACAGGGTGTCACGGTGAGGGGGTGGGGAGAAGGGAGGTTATAGGAAAGTCTGAGGTGGGGAGGCAGCCAGAGCTTGATAAGGGGCCGACCGGCAAAGTGGGGCTTAGAGGGACGTCTGCGTCTGCGACCTTGGATGGGGTCGCTCCAAGGTCGGTCTACCCCTTCCCAGCGACGTAACGACGGCGACCACGCTCCACCCTCACGACATGCAACTACTTACGCACCACGTTCCGTGTATACACGATTGTAGAACTCTGCTAGCTGTGTGCTCGAGCCTGGGATCAATGCCAGGGTCAATATCACGGCAAAGAAATTACTGTATTTCGTTGTCGTAGGAATCGCCAGAGAGGTCGATAGCACCATTCGACAGTCGCGGTTCTCACGAGAAACGATGGTCTTCTTTGCAGAGAGCGCTGGACAGTATTTCACAAAAATTTCCGGGTAAAAAATGTTGATATGGGATTGATTTTGGAAAACATCTCGGAAATCATATTGGCATGATCTCTCAGATAGCATCGTAAAAGTATGGCAAATGAGACGATCCCAATCTTCATGTATATTTGAATGAAGTATAGTGGATATATAGCTCAAATGTAGCTAAATTATAACGATGTATGGTTGAAGTATAAGGAAAGTATTGCTAAAGTACATCTGCGAAGTTTAGCTGCAGTATAACTGAAGTATAGACAAAGTGTAGCTGATGTTCAGTCAAGGTATGGCTGAAGTATAGCTCTTAAGTATAGCTCAAGTATGTAGATTATGTATAAAGTATAGGAAAAGTATGGCTATAGTAGGTATATCCATAATATTGTTGATGGGAGATAGTCGGATATCTGAAATACATGAAAATAGAGATGCAGAATCATGATTTTGACGATGTCAAAGAATATTGTTTGTAACTTCTAAAATAAGTAAAATGTTTATTGTAACATACACGGAGAAAAATGGATGTTTAAACGTAACATCTAGATCTTCAGGGTTAACATATTTTATGTTTAACTATAGGACAGCAATCTAGATGTTCAAAGTTAGGATCTGTAGATATTAAAAAGTGAGATGTTACTCTGAAACATCCAAAATGTTCAACCTGAAATATCCGAAACATTGCATGTATGGTTATGTCAACTAACGGCTGTAAATATTTGAGGAATTTTCTTATTTCTGAGCATTTAAGGAATTAATTGATAACTTATTTGTGAATTTAAAACTAAGCTTGAATTTTCGTACATGAACGAAAAACAGATACAGGGTATGAAATGCCGATCAGATAATACATTCAGTCTAGCTGAGGTTATGTTTAATATTTTTAATTCCAAATAAAAAATAAAAACGGGGTAAGTAAGCTGAGAACGAATAATATTTAATCTGCATTTAAAATTCTATCTATTTGAGGTTACTTAAACTCATATTTTATTATAAATTCACAAAAATTTTGTCAAATCACGTGTCAAATGTTCAAAGGTGTTCGAGTCAATATAACCTCAAACTTAAGAACATTGTTCTGTCGTGTAGACAGACAAAAGTCGTTATACAATTTTAATTAAGGATAGCTAATTTTGATTCTTTGAAAATGTTCAAAAATTGTAATATTCCATAATTGTAATATCGAAATTATATAGCCGTCAAATATAGTCGTGAAATTCGAATGCGCATTCGTTCAGATGATTTTAACATCTGAATATGTTACAGTTTAACATAAAAATATTTTTACGCCTAACATCTCAAAAAGATAGTAGATGTTTGGCATGAATATCTGCATGTTAGGCGGAACAATCTTACCCTTTAAACATCTACATTTAAACATCCATTTTTCTCCGTGTACATTTTTCAACTTTATATTATGCGAAACTAAACATTAAACATTTCACCTGAGTAACAATTTGATTGAATCTTGTTATGCTATTATTATTATTATGCTTAGGAATAAAAGATTTTGGATCTTTTACCAATATATATATGATATAAGAATCATATAAGTTGTCCATTGTATATCTGTTCTATATTGTATATCCTCACGAACAATATTCAAAACATATTTGACTCACGAAATCACTCGAATTGCGAAATTTGTAAATTTTTGGATGAGCTGTCATTTATGATACATTATTATTTTTTATTCCGTTGCTTGGATATCTTGAAGAACAAATTAGTGCAATTCCATGTCCGATACTTTCACCATACATAAGTATAAATTACGTATAATCTATACTTCAGGTATACTTAAGTATAGATGAAGTACATTCAGAAAAATGTTTATTTGAATCAAACAAACATTTGTTTGATCCTAAATTAAAGATAGAGTTTGTTTCATTTAAATTTAATTTGTTTCAGATAAGCAATGGTGTCTTTGAATCAAATCAATTTTATTTGAATCAAGCAAATATTTGTTTAATTCAATACAATATATGTTTGACACTATATCAGAGAAAACATTTATTTGATTTAAAGAAAACATTTTTCTGAGTGTATAGCCATATCCCATACTTCAGATAGACTCAAGTATAAATAAAGTATATACCATACTTCAGCTATACTTCAGCTATACTTCAGCTATACTTCGGCTATAATTCAACCATACTTCAGCCATACTTCAGCTATACTTATCTATACTTTATCTATACTATTTCAATATACTTGAAGTATGGGATTGTCTGGTTTAGCATACATTTTTTATACTTTGGAAAGTCGATGACTGATCACTCCCGCATATCTATATTTTTTACTCGGGCAGGACACTTATCACAGTCTTGTAATCGTTTCTTAGACTTTAAGCAAATTCGAGAGGAACTATTCTTTGCTATAATGCGCTCTCCTTCAACCGAACAATGTGTTCTTCGAAAATGTGATCAGTGTCCTGGTGCAGCAGGAATAACAACTCAAGTACTGAAAATGTCAGAAGAAACAGCAGCTAAAGATGTAACTTTTGTATTGTGGAGTAAAGCTAAATTGCAGAAAAGGAAAACGTGCTCCGAAACATTTTTAAGTGAGCCAAATCTTCTACTTTTACAAATCGGTTATTAGAACTGTTATAAATTAGCTTCTTGTATGAAAACATCCACCGCGCCAAAAGAGGCGCTGCGGTGTCATATAAACATAGCCACGGAAGCAATATGGATAATGTGGAGTAGTAGCAATAATTTAATTTAAAAATGTGTTGAGGTTTAGAAAATTGTATTTTTGGACTTAGCTAGTTTGTGTAGTTACGCAACAGCTACACCTGCATCCAGAAATACGATTAAAGGCCAAAATACCCGGTAAGAAGGCTTGAATAGAATAAGATAAAAAATTTCTGATTCTAACGTAGAAGCAAAGATAATTCTATTCTTTTTAATACCTGATTTTCCCTTTAGGCTTCAATGTACAAAAATAGAATAGGTCATCTCAAACTCTCTCAAACTCTAATTCCTTCAAGAGATGTGTGCATAAAATTGTTTGAACTATCCATTTTGGAATATAAGTTAGGGAGGGTCCATTTAAATGAATTCAAGTTTGCACTTCGGAGAGATCAAGTGATTTGAATTCAAGAAATTCACATTGGATTTATATGTAATGTATTGCCCTCAATTTCAATATAATGAACTGAATTGTGTGTAATACATTTTGTGATACCTAAATTCCAAATATAATTTATGTGTTTAAAAAATTAGTTATTCTAAATAAATTGAAAATTTTAAATCAATGTAGATGAAATAAATTTTAATATGACTTTAATAATTGTACATGCATAGTAATAGTAAATAATTTACTAATTGTGAATAAATTGTATATAAATTCAATTCATTCAAGTCAATGAATATCATGAAGTCAAATAAATATTTTTCAAAGTGTATTGACAGGTATAGCAGTTGCTTCTTTCTAATGCTGTTTGTGATATAAGAGAACGAAGGGAAAATCAGGTATTCACAGGAATTGCATTTTTCAATCCTATTCTGTTCAAGCCTTCTTACCGGGTATCCTTAATTCTGGTATGATTGTTGAGCCATGAAACCAGTGCTTTAACTTCAGAACGACACGAAACAACAGGAAGCTTAATAATTATTGGTGGCATATTTTTATTTATTTTTCCCATTTGTGCATTACAAGACCTAGGAATAGCGTCTCGCTTGAGAGATCATTTTTATGCGTCTAGCTCTGTGAAACAGAAAAACATTAGATCAAAACGGTTACATTTTCATTAAATAATAATATTAAATATTAATAGAATATTAATTTTGTGAAGGCCTTTTCCGGTTTTTTGATGTTTTTATTTAAATATTGCCGACATGTTTCGACTCGGATCCGAGTCCTTTTCAAGGCCTTCACTACATTAATATTCTAAGATACCGGAAAAAATTAAAACATTAAATATTAATATTTAATTAATATTTAGTATACCATGCTGGAAATCAGTAATTATTTTCATGAAAATGCAAGAAGCAGACAAGTAAATTCTTAACGTTAGAATCTTTCACATTTAAATTTCTCAACCACACACTGTGTTTATCTACAACTTCAATTTTTCCAAATAAGTTTCGCCTTTTTATTTTAACACCTCTAATCTGTGGCAGTCTATGCAAACTTAAATTTAGGTTTTTATTATTTTTGGAGTCACAACCACTGACGCAACAACCTCCGAAACTTGTTGATTTTCGATACTGATGTGCAAATTCCATTATTGGAGCAAATAATTATCAGCTCGGAAGTATTTTGCTCATCAGAGCTACTTATTACAGCACTTATTTATTCAGTTGGATGATCATTACACTTAAACGCTATGTTTTTGCTGGGTTTCGTGATGTTTTACCTGCATTTAATATGTCATCCACGGCCTTATTGGTTAGTTCGCGTAGGGGCCGACAGTGTCGCATAGCATGTTTGAATCCCCAATAGGCATCTGCCTTTGAAGCTTAACAACTCAGCCAAAAAAATGCTAGGGTAATGAGTAAATAGTCATTTGAAAGCTGAAAGTGTTCCACGCAAATGAGCTTGAAGAAGTTAATGTGAAATTTTTTTTGTGCTTTGCAGACTGAAAAATATTTAAAAAAAAGGAATTTCGGGCACATTTAGGTAAGAGTCAAGTTTAGAGCATTATTTCTCATACGAGAGGCAATGGGAAAAATTCGAAAAAATTCATGAATATGAGGAAAATATTTGTGAACGAATTGCAGTTGACAAATTTAAAACTAATAAAAATTGTTGCTTAAAATTACAAAAATGTACAACTATACTACCTTCAGTTCTAATTAAGATATTAAAGCGATTCAAACTCCAAAGTGTAACGGATACGCTCTCTAATTATTTACAATCTCCCGGAAGGATGTGATTGTTTTACTTTTGGTGGAAATCGTGATATTTTCGGGCATTTTTTTTGTTGGAAAGTAAGTGTTAGGAACCAGCGGGGGTGCATTTTTTTTGCTGCCGGTCAGAAGAGGCGTCAGTGTCTGGGCAAGAGTTCAGAAGCACAGGTCAAAGAAAGGCATCAGCGGTCAGCAGCAAAAAAAAGGGACCCCCGCTGCTTTCTGACACTTGTTTTACAAAAAAAAAGTCTAAAAATATCGCGAGTAGATAAACAGGGAGAGTTCTGAATATAGATTCCTGTTACCGACATGTTACCGACCTTCTAGAAGATTCAGAGTTGATGACTTTATTGGTATTGTTTTTTTAGAGGGAGCAAAGGAATGTTGTTTGTCACTTGTTTTCGAATATCGAGCGACATCCATGGTATTTTATAACATGATGTGTAAGTATGTGTTGGAGTATTAGAAAGAATGTTTGAGTGCGTGAGAATGTAAAGCAAAAGTCAATCTCCTTTGATTCTACGAATTCATAGTTTAAGTGTTTAGTTTTATGGTTTTGGTGTCGAACGACAAATGCCATGATCTGGAGTATAGGGCTGGCTGTTTTAAAACAGGGCATGAATGTGACATTTTTATGACCTAAGTTAGTCAATTTGATTCACTCTCAGGAGTGAGACGTGCCTTTCTTCTGTAATTGAATAAACTGTTTGTTTTTAAAAAGTCAAAAGCAGAGTTTTACTTGTAGAAATTTAGCGATTACCCATAGTATGCTTGTCACTTGTTTTTAATTTTCGAGCGACATTTTTCTGAGAAGGACATCCGGTAGTTGAGCGGCTCTTTCTTTGGTATTATCAATTTGCGTTTGCTTGAAGAAATATGATTTTGTTTTTGAGTTTTTTTCTAAAGCCGGAACGGCATATTCGTTAAAAGTCGTCTCTTATTATCAGAGTAACCTTACTCTTTATCGGCTTAGGCATCCATCGTGTTTTATAACACGACGTATAACAAAGCTATGTTATTTTTTCACTTGTTTTTAAATTTCGAGCGACATTTTTCCAAGAAGGGCATCCGGCGGTTGAGCCACTCTTCCTTTGATATAATCATTTTACATTTGATAGGAGAAGTATGATTTTATATGTAAGATTCTTTCTAAAGCTGGGAACGGCGCATTAGATAAAAGTCGCCGTTAATTATCAGAGTAAGCGTACTTTTCTTATCATCTTAGGGGTCCATGGTATTTTATAACACATGTATCACGCGCAATGATTTTGGTTTGTGAGAAAAAGTGAATCAAGAGACGAATGCGAGGTAACTTGAGAGGTAAGTATCGCATTTATATTTCCTGTTATGAAATCTATTTAAACACTCTTTGATGTTTGCGAAAGATGCTTCTAGAGACAGCGGAATTTTTATTCTTTAAAGTACGTCACTAGAATTCCAAGAAATTAGACGAACCAGCATTATAAATAAAGCAGCCCTTGTTACTAACAATCAGTTGCAAAACGAAGAGATCGCAGTGAACTTGTACCATTGTGTATATCATAAGAGTTGTGTAATTTTTAAATAAAATATAAAAAAAAAAATGAATTCTCAAAATTGTAAGAAAATTATAAATATC
>CAKNYM010022486.1:0-23485 GCA_932195095.1 Andricus curvator | reverse complement strand
CCTTCGAAAATCCTGTATAGGAATTTGATTTTTTTTTGGTTAGATTGCCAAAAACGAGATTTAGAATTGTTGAAAAAGCTGCACTAAATTTCAGAAAAGTGTAACCAGTGAAATATTTTCATTTAGTCATAGGGATTTGTCCTTTGTCTCAATGTGTCCCGCAAGTCTGCCACGAAAGAAACGTTACTAGTAATTAATAAAATAAAAATAATAGAATAAAATTAATAAACATTGATGTCGCCCATCCCTAGTATCACTGCACCAATGACGCTGCACGTAGTATACTACGTGCAGCGTCATTGGTATATGAAATATGGTATATAAATACCTATAGGTAATTATTTGTCCATAATCTCAGTTTGTCATAATCTCATTTTACCACCAAATGACCAAAAGTTACCAAAAAGAAACTAGAGTTGAAACCCACTGTTAAAGCAAAGACTAGAAGGGAATGTGAGTATCGTCGCCTAACTATAGCTGTAATTTTTGCTGTTGTAAAATTTCGACCCTATATATATGGGAGAAAATTTATTCTGGTGACCGATCATCGCCCTTTAGTATGGTTACATCAATTGAATGACCCTACCCTAGGTTCAAAACTAGCAAGATGGAAAGTAAAATTGCGAGAATATGAATTTGAAGTTATTCATAAGCAAGGGCGAGGGAACTCCAATGCAGATGCATTGTCGACAAATCCTGTAGAGGAATAGACCATTCTACCTATCGGAAAGTTTACTGCGCATGCGCAATGTACTTTCTGTTTTACCCAGTTTCTGCGATCATTTTTTCTCGTTGAATACAGTGAAAACAATTTTCTTTAAAATTATAAAAAAAAAATTTGTATAAAAATAAAAATCTTCTATGAAGTTAAAGTACGAGTACGTCAGGGCTGTACAAAAAAATATCTGATCCCCGTTTCATCGAAATTTCTTATTTTAACATTTTGTTAATAAGCGGGCTTATAAATTTGTAGAAAATAAATAAAAACATTGGATAATTTTTTATTTTAAATTTTGTAACCTTAAAACTATTCAATTTTCAATATTTTAAATTTTTGCATGATCTACTTTTTAAAGGTACTAGAACATTGTGCGTGCTATGCGCGCACTAATTACCCTTTCTTTAGAAAAAGAACTCGGTTCATTTTTCAACATTTTTTTATAGATTTTACAGAAAATCTTATATTATTTGAGAACTTTGCACATGATTTACAGAAGTTTCCTTATTATAGCGAGAAAATTCCAGTGGATTTAATATGAATGACAATTTTTTCCACTTACTTACAATTCTTTCTTTTGGTGGAAAATTAGTTTTTTTTTAAATAATTTTTTTTAACTAAAAAGTCAACTAAATTTTGTTTTGAAATTTTTGTATAGACATTTAATCTTTTCGGTAGAGAATTCATTTGTTTCCTTGAAAATTTAAATACTTCTACGAAAATTTAAGTTATTTGCTTAAAAACTTATTTCTCTATCTGAAAATGTAACTAATCTATTTTTTGCTGAAAATTTATCTTTTTTAGTTAAAAATGCATCTATTTTGTTTAAAGTTTGTATTTTCTTTGGTAGAAAATTAACCTTTTTAGTTAAAATTCATGTATTTTATTTAATTTTCTTTTTTAGTTAAAATTCATGTATTTTATTTAATTTTCTTGGTTAAAAAATAGTTTTTTCTTGTTAAAAATGGATTTTTAAAACTAAAAATTTAACTAAATTTCTTATCGAGATTCTTTTTCATACAAATTTAATCTTTTTGGTAAAAAATTCATTTGTTTAGTTGAAAATTCATTTTATTTGCTTAAAAACTTATTTCTCTAACTAAAAATTAAAGTATTCTATACTTTGTTAAAAATTTATATTTTTTTTGTGTTGAAGATGCAACTATTGGGTTGAAAAGTCCATTAAAAAAAAAAAAATTTTGATAGAAAATTTATGTATTTTCTTAAAGATTATTCTTTTTTGGTAGAAAATTAATGTTTTTGGTTGAAATTTTCATTTCTTTAGTTGAAAATTACTTTTGAAATTAAAAATTAACTTTTTTAAATAAAAATTTAAAAATTAATTTTTTCAACTAAAAATTTAAATATATTCCATTTTTCGTGAAATTTTTTTTTATAGCCATTACATCTTTTCGGTTCAAAATTCATTTGTTTGGTTCAAAATTTAAGTTCGAAGTCAGTTGTCCAGCGCCGTCCGATGTTTTTCATCACCCGCATCTTTACGCGTCAATTTTTAAATACATTCTACTTTTATTTAGTAACTTAATAAGTATTATCTACTGAGAGTAAAGGATAGTCTATATATTTGAATATTTTCTGAAATCCTACAATATCAACCGAAACTTAAAAATGTTAAAGTTTTCACCGGGGACTTGGCTTTGAACTTCAGCCCTGAGAATGTTGACTCCCCTAGCGATTCTCATTTTACCTTACTGTTGTGTAATTCCTCTCCTAATGAAAGTGAAAATCTCTTTAAAAATTTTGCAATTTATACTTTCTTTTAAGTGAATTGTTAATATCACACAAAAGTAAACTTTATATCATTCATTTAATGAAAATTTACAATACTTTTCGTTATTTTATAATATACTGGTATGGAAATAATACAACCCTTATATCAATTATTACATATCAGAATTTTCACTTTTGGACTTGAAATTTTACATAACTCTTTTGTATTATTTATAGTTCTGTTTTGTATTAAATCCTAAAATAATTGTAAACTTTATCTAAATGCAGTAATGTACTCCATTTACCAAACTAATTGGGTAAATTTTAATATACAAATTTTCTCCGTGTATGGATTCCCTCGGACTTGGGGTACGAAACGTCACCTGCTGTCAATTGTTTTTACAGTTTTGCGGCAAAAACAATAGGCGATACTTTCGTACCTCAAATCCAAGGGAGATGGAACCCCATATTGAAATTAGGTGTTTTTACTGTGTTAATTAAAAAACTTCAATGTCAGAATTTTTAAACTATATATTATTTTAATTGTTTTTTGGAAAAAAAATTGTTAGGCTACCAAGCACGAAATACGTACCATCATTCGAGAAGCATAATTATATTCTGAAATATCATAACTCAGGGTGGCCGCTGGACCGGGAAACCATTAGATGATCGGAATTTGCTGAGAGCGGGAAATGACATTGAGTTTATTTTTTGACCGATGTTTTTACTAGTTTTCCAAAGAAAAATATATCCAATCACTTGAAATATCACAAGATATATAATACAATTTAAAATAAGTTTGGTTTCAACTTTTTTGTAAATGCTAAGTTGAGTTGTTAACTTTTTCAATTATGAAATTATTCAGTTTATAATGTGGAATTCTAAAATCTTTTACGATCAAAATTTTCCATTTTACATCTTCATTTTTAAGGTTACATTTTTAATTAAAATAATGTTAAAATGCAGTTTTGAAGACTTACACAATACAAGATTAATATCTTTTGAAACTGAAATTTTTTGACAAAAAATGTTTTAAGTTGATCAACTGTAAATATAAATGAAATAATGATTTTAAAAATTAAACTGTAGTTCGTGTATTCGCAATTGAACAATAATGGATTGATTTTATTTGGCGATTCTGAATCTGATAAAATTAAACAATTTACATATTTTGACCTTAAAAATTGAACTGTTTTAATTCGAAAGCCTTAGTAGTTAATCAAATGTAAACTTCCGATTGAAACTTTATAAACTATCTGTTGTTTCAGTCAAAATATACCATTTTTAACGAGTTCAATTTGAAAATTTGTAATTAAGAAAAGGAGCAATTTTTTAATAGTCAGCAATGCTTGACTGTTTATTTTAAATGAACAATTATAAATGAAATATTCAAAACTAAACAATTTGAAACTGAATTGTTTGAAACAGAAAGCCTTGAATCGCTAAAATTTCAGAGAGCTAAACTCAAACTTTGAACGTTACAATGTTAATTGTAAATTAAAAAAATTTGATTTGCAAGTGAAAATATTGAATATTGATGTGTAAATAACAAATAAAAATGTATTCATTTAGAAAGAATGTGAGCAAGTTGAGGAGATATTTAAAAGTTTTTAAATCAAATTTTTAAGCTTTTAAGGATTTTGAAAGGTTTTAAGATAATACAAATATTGTCTTGAGATTCCCGGGAAAATTTCGAATGATTTTTATTTTGAAAAATTAATTTTAACAGCATATTTTAAAACGGACGCAAATTTGGATGATTAAATAAAAATTTAACAGTTATAAATTTGGAAAAAATGGATTTTTTAGTAAAAAAATATAGTTTTAAGGGAATGTTTTAAAATATTTCAAAACAAATTTTGATGTATAAATAACAATCAAACAATAATTCATTTACAAAGATTTAAAATTAAAATAATTTAACTTCTAATTTAAAAAGTGTTCAATTTAAAAAAATTGTAATTTTTCAATTTTTAATTTTTCTAACTTAAAATTGCGTAAAATGATATAATTTTGAAAATTTATAAATTTGTTGATTCATTCTTCAATTGAGAGCATTGAAAATAATAGAGTACATTTATAATTAATACAAATTTTGATTACTTAAAAGGATTACTTCAGACAAATAATGTTTTAAGAACAAGAAAAAATCTTCCTTAGCCCGGATTTGAACCGGGAATATGAGTATCGCAAATAGTGGAAATGGACACCTAAATTTTTCTGTTTAAAAATAATCTTTTTATAGTTTATGCTTGACTTCGAAAATTTCATGTATATTTTATACTTGTTGAATAATGATTATACCATGACATGCAAGACGCAGCTTGTAAATATAAAAACATCGTTTCTACTTAAACATTTGTTAATTATGTTTATAAGATTCGTGATTAATATATTTATATAATTTATAATACAAATTCAAAGCGAATAAATAACTTTAAAATTATTATTAACCTCCCCCTTGAGAGTGGATGGGAAGGGGAATTATTGGATGGCCCCCCTCTAAAGCCTTTCTCTGGAGAAGCGACTGCTCTGCTGCATAATTATACGTGAGTTTTGATACATGTGGCGTGTTGTATGTGCATATCAGTCGTTTGATCACATGCAGTCCAGAGAAAATTCAGCCGCTACAGATGCATGTCATCGTGCCCCAACTGTAAGTCTAATGAATGACATACGTTCATATGACATCTGCCTATAGCCAGCTTAGCTACGGACGCACTTAGAGATTGAATTGCAATAAAATTCTCTCATTAAAATCCGTTGGCTTACCAACTGATCAAAGCACAGAACATTCATAAAAATATGCATTCTCCTTTTATAAATTGTGCATGATTTTCGGCAATATTTTGGGGTTGATGAATTATATTTGGACAAATGTGATCAACACATGATAACGCACATTCAACAGTTTTACACCTTACAAATTTATGCATGAACTTGGTAAACAATATGAAGCTATAAGATTTGTACATAATTTAAAACAATTATCATTTTCTTAAACAATCACAATCGTGTAATAGAACCATAGAAATAAGTACTAATAATACATAAAATTAAAAATCTTAAAATGTAGTTCTGAATATTTAACTTTACTACTACTCAACGGTACGTTGCCGGGAATTTATTGGAATAATTACTTACGATTACTCTTCTTATTACTAAACAAATTATTCAATAGTAATTTCGAAAATAATTTCAAATTCATTTCATAGTCCAACTCTCTCTTTCGATCCAAAACTCATTCTTTTCCCACTATGAAGGAGTGCAATCTACATACTTTGAATTAAATGTGCACATTATAAGTTTGTAAGTTCTTGTTCAAACGAGAATCATGGACATCATGCGTTCGCCTCTGCTGCATAATTATACGCGAGTTTTGATACATGTGGCGTGATGCGTGTTCATATCATTCGTTAGTAGTATAACAATGACAGTTCGGCGGCAGGGTTCGGTTCCAAGCTAAAAGTCGGTAAAACAGTGACCGGTAATTTACCGACAAACGGTAATCGTTCCATGCTAATATGCCACTAGTCGATAAGTTGTTACCGGCAACAGATGGCGCGCATTTCAGTTTGAATTGTACTGAACTAACAGAAGTGTCTCAAGAACAAACAAAAAAGTAATAATGGTTGAAAATAAGAGTCTCAATACACATAAAGTAAGTTATGATTCGTGCTTTGAAAATTGTTCTTCGTGTTGCTTTGTGCTAATAGTTTGATTTATTGTATGTTCTTAGGTTCCCAATAAGTCCGACAAGCTAGGGGAATCCTTAAGTTCTAGAATCTTCTAGAAGTATTGGTGGAATCGAGGTAGCAACCAATAAAAGGGGACATCAGAGTGGTGTTCACTCATTCCATTGTGCGATGCAGTGCAGTAAAAGTCAATAGTAAATATAAAATTATCCGGCCTATATATGGTAAAAAAAATGATCCTCGACGAGTGCCTAAGACTTATTCCTGCTATCGAGGAAGCGCTTACCCTGCTTTCATCAGCATCATCATCATCATCATCACCATCATCATCGGGGAACGTACAACTAAACAAAGTTAACCGATGGAGGAACGAGTGCATATTATGTTTAAAAACTGTGCGAAAGGAATTGCCATGTATTCCAAAAATGTCAATAAATCAGAAAAGAAAGTGTCTAAATATTATTGAACATTTGCAATGTCTTAAAGCTCGTTTCGAGTTGCTCGCCAAAAAGGGAAGCGGACTTCAGAAGAAACGCAATGAAATTAACGATCGAGTGCAGTGGATTGACGTCGACAAAGCATTCGAGAATAGAGTAAAAACATGCATCGTAGCTAACCTGGTGCACAAGGATGTTCTTGCCTTTCCTGACGACGCCCAAGTTCTATTTGTTATACATGTAGGCCGATCCTTACGTAAACATAGAGCTTTTAAAATCAACACTGTACTTAATGCATATTATCTAAAGGTTGGCAAGGAGGATCCTGATGTAAAGAACTTCAAATCAAAAAATGAAGAGATACACGTCACCACGGATTTGTAATTATGGTTTACCAACAACGCACGATACCCTATCTTAACTGAAATGGAGGAGTTGCAAGAGAAAGACTCTGGATGGACTTTACACTCTATTGTTGAATTAGAAGTGAATATCAACAAACTAAACCCTGTGAAAGGCAGCTCTTATATTGATCTTCCTCTACGGATCAAGAGAAAAGAAGCATGTGTTAACGTGCAAAATACGAATGACAGCGAGTGCTTAATTGGGCTATATTATCAGCCATATATCCACCTAACAGAAACGATATTGCTAAACGCGTGTCCAGCTATCAGCAGTACAAGAATGAATTAAACTTTTCTGCAATAAATTTCCCCGTAGCAATGAAAGATGTATCTAAATTTGAAGCACAAAATGGCATTTCAGTGAATATTTATGGCTTGATTAAAAAGAAGCGAAGGTTGATAGTGGTTCCTCTTCATCTCACTTCACAGGTGAAGAAAACTCATGTAAACCTCCTCCGATTTGAAGAGGAATATGTAAATGAAGACAGCAGTGACGAAGAAGAAGAAAGCAATCAACAGGATGGCAGAACCCATTCTTTTAACTTCCACTATGTGTGAGTCAAAGATCTTACTCGATTAGTTGGCCGCCAGCTATCGAAACATGATGGAAGAAAACATCTGTGAACGATGCTTGCACTACTTTTCAAGAATAGAGAAGTTGGAGCGAAGATTGTAAAAAAGTGAATGATTGTAAAATAGTGCTACCAAAACAGGGTAACAACATCATTGAATTCAAAATTTTCAAATATAGAGAAAAAGGACCTTTCATTATCTATGCCGATTGTGAGTCCCTATTAATACCAAGTGATGATATACAAAAACAGAGTACAAACTTTAAAGTATTCCAAAAACATGTAGTTTTTGACATTGCGTACTTGGTCAAGTGCAAATACAATGATTCACTGTCATTCTACAACTCATGCCCTGAAAGTGTAGAACCAGCAAAGTGGTTTGCTCTAGAGTTACAGCTAATTGCAAATAAATGTGAGAAATTACAGACATCTCCAGTTCCGATGCAGAAACTAACAGCAAGGCAACAGGAAGCTTTCTTTGAAGCCGTTACCTGTCACATTTGTCAGAAAGCCCTACATCCACCGATGAAGAAGGTCCGCGACCACTGTCACCTTACGGGAAAATATCGAGGTCCCGCACATGAACACTGTAATCTAGCTTACCCAGATTCCAACATCATACCTATTGTGTTCCACAACTTGAGTGGGTATGATGCTCACTTTATCATCCGCGATATTGCTACACAATTTGAAGGAAATTAAAAGTTCTGGCATTAAATAAGGACAAATACATATCTTTTACAAAATATGTTGAGGGAACACAGATAAAATTCCGATTCATCGACTCATTCAGATTCATGGCATCGTCCTTGGAAAAGTGAGCATCGTATCTCACTGAGTATAAAATTGTGAGTGCAATGTTTTCTGGAATTGAGAGTGAGAAACTTGAACTTCTAACGAGGAAAGGTGTTCTCCCCTATGAATACCTGGACTCGAGGGTGAGACTGAAAGAAAACCAGCTTCCACCAAAAGAAAAGTTTTACAGTACACTGAATGACTCATGAATATCTGATGAAGACTACGAACATGCACAACAGGTATGGTGTGCATTCAGTGTTAAAACTTTTGGTGAATATGTGAAATTATACATGAAGACTGATGTGTTGTTGTTGGCTGATGTCTTTGAAAATTTCCGAGAACAGTGTCTCATGGCTTACGGTCTCGATCCAGCACATTACTACACGACTCTGGCTTCACATGGGACGCCATGCTCAAATATACAGGGGTAAGATTGGAACTCCTCACTGACGTTGATATGCTATTGATGATTGAGAATGGTAAAAAGGGTGGAGTAAGCCCCAACCGATACACCATTGCCAACGATAAGTATATGAAAGTTTTCAATGAAAGAGGTGAAATCATCTACATTATATATTCCGATGCAAACAACCTTTATGGTTGGGCAATGGGACAACCCCTTACTTACGGTGGTTTCGAGTGGGTTACAAATTTGGAAAATTTGGATTTTAATATTCCAAATGATTCACCCACTGGTTATATTCTAGAAGTTGATTTGTACTATCCACCCGAGCTTCACGATGAGCATAATGATGTGCCGTTCTGTCTAGAACACTCGAAACCACCGTGTTCCAACCAAGAGAAGCTTCTAACTACCCTCCTACTGAAACATAAGTACGTTCTCCATTACCGAGCTCTCAAACAAACTCTTGCAAACGGTCTTGTATTAATCAAAATTCACAGAGTACTTAAATTTAATCAGTCAACATGACTCAAGAGTTACATAGATTTCAATACTGAAAAGAGAGCACAAGCTAAGAATGAATTCGAAAAGAACTTGTACAGATTGATGAATAATGCAGTTTACGGTAAGACAATGGAGAACGTACGAAAGCATGTAAGTGTGAAACTCGTGGCAAAATGGGAGGGGAGGTATGGAGCAGAAGTCCTCATAGCTAAACCGAACTTCCACAGCCGAGCCATTTCCAGTGAAAATCTCATGGCTATAGAGTTAAGAAAGACAGAAGTTTTGTTTAATAAGCCAATCTATGTGGGTCTGACAGTGCTGGATGTGTCTGAAATCCTAATGTATGATTTTCACTACGGTTACATGCGTAAAAAATATGGTAACAACTGCAAACTCTTGGACACTGAAACGGACAGTTTAATATATGAAGTGAAGTGTCAGGACATTTATTCCGACATGAAAGAAGATATGGAGAAGAATATTCAACAATTCGACACATAAGATTACCCTCGAGACAATATTTTTGGAATGCCGCAAAGAAACAAGAAAGTTTTGGGTTTGATGAAAGATGAATGTAACGGTGAAATAATTACAGAATTTGTTGGTTTGCGAAGTAAGATGTATAGTATACGTGTTCATGGTGCGGATTTTGTTAAAAAAGCCAGAGGTGTAAAAGCAGCTGTGGTAAAGAAAAGTATTACCTTCGATGATTACACCGTATGCTTGCGAACTTTGAGTGTCCAATCTAGAACGCAATATGTGATCAGGTCAAGACTACACAACGTCGAAACGATTGAACAACAAAAGATTGCACTAAGTCCTTATGACGATAAGCGATACTTACTCAAAAACAGTACAGACACCCTCGCATGGGGGCATTATAGAATCAGCGCAATGGATGTCGATGATGTTTTAAGTGATAGTGACGAAGAATTGCTAGATCTTCTGGGAAAAGATTAGATTTAAGTTGCAAGTATACCATTAAGACATTTCCCTTTCAGGGTAGGCGTGACACTACCCGATTCGGGTAGTGTTTCTAGGTGGATAGTTTCTTGTAGTAAATAACTACTACAAGTGTGGGCTCACCACACCCACGGTGTAAATAAAAACGGTAAATAATTGTAAATAGTAGGTATAAGGGTTATATTGAATAAAAACATGATATATGTATATGAATTGCTTTTTTATTTATCAAAAATCTTACATCTAGTTAGCACAAGCGTCCTCTCCTAGAGGCTGTAACACCTTGTAGTTGGTGGGGAGGCTTAAGCGTGTGGGACAGGGGGGTCAAAACGACCTCGGCCTGCATGCGTATGGATATGAATGAAAGGATCCCTATAAACGGGCTCTCCTAGGTGAGAGGAAAAGGATCCATATAAACGGGCTCTCCTGGTATGTGTGATTACGGTATGGTAGAAGGGTGAAAGAGCCTAGCTTGAACGGGCCTTCTGGATCCCTGGGTCGAGGCCCCTCCCGGACCGATTTTCAGTTATGAAATCGGGACAGGAATGACCTGCGGCCCGCATAGCGTCTAACAAACAGCCCGCTGGACGACCTCCCCGAGTAATTAGTCTTACCCCTGCATGCGGGGCTCTGCAGGAGCGGACCTTTTATTTCCCTAGCTTCTCGTGAGATCAACATGGACACGCAAAACACAAAAAACGAAAAAGGAGGAATAAGGGTGGTGGCGGAGGGGGGAGAGGGATTGACCCTTAACGGGTCGAACATAACCTACAGGGCCGACATCCAGCACTGAGGCCCAGAAGAGAAGTAGGGGCTCAGAGGACACTCCATCGGGGATGGCTAAGACTCTGAAGAGGCACAAGGCGGCCCAGCATCCGACGAACAGAGAGTCGTCGAGAGCTGGACTGACAGCCGCTCAGAGAATTAACCCCCTGACGATGGTGGTGACCGACACCAACTACCCGGACTCGTTGCTCACTACAGAGCAGTACGAGATTTTCAGGGAGTCTACACGGAGGGCCCTCGAAACAGTTTCCCCAGATCAATGGCCAAGATTCCTGACCTCCTTCTGCAGAGGAGGGGTCTTCGTATTTGTGGCAGCTGACCTAACGGCTAAGGCTTGGCTACGCAAAGCAGTGGTCGAGACTGAGTCGTGGGAAGGCGCATCTCCTAAGCCGGGTGGGGTTGAGTTGCTCCAGAAGATGGCAAAGGCTACGGCGTGGTTCCCGGGTAAACCGAAAGACCCGTTTGAGGTGCTCCGTCGGTTGGAGAAATTCAACCCCTCACTTAGGACAGCGTCCTGCCGAATCGTCAGGCACGATAGGGCTCAGGAAGAGGACACAGTAGGAGGAAGTAGACATCTCCTAGTCCTTCTATCACTTTGGTCAGGTCAACTTTAGGGTTGCCGGCCAGGGACAGGAGGAGCCTATTGAGACACCGGAGGATCGGGAGCAAACCTAAATGACTGCTCCTGGTCTAATCATTAGTTTTGCAGAGGGGCATGGCTGCGAGGCAAACAGGTATCTCACTAATCCAAGAACCATGGTTAGTTCGAGATACAATAAGGGGATTAGGGGGGCTGGTCTTTTTCGTTACAGGGACCCCAAGGCGGCCAAACCAAGGGCCTGCATACTGGCGAAGGGAGTTAACGCTGTCCCGTTGTTTGATCTGTGTTCGAGAAACCTGATGGTGATAGCCACGGAGCTCAGGGGAACAGGAAGGCTAGTTCTGGGATCGACTTATTTTCCTTATGACAGCGATACCAACCCACCAGTGGAGGTATGTACACTGGTGGAATATTGCAAGGCAAGGGGTATTCCTCTTCTGCTGGGATGCGATCCTAATTCCCACCATACTTTGTGGGGCAGCACGGACATCAACTCAAGAGGTAATGACCTACTGGAATACCTAATCACCACTGATTTAGATATTCTTAATACGGGGAACACCCCGACGTTCCGTAACTCGGTCAGGAAGGAAGTCATTGACATCACTCTCTGTACCAGTGGTTTTAGGAATAATATCAAGAAGTGGAGAGTTTCAGATGAATCCACACTCTCAGATCACTCACAGATAGAGTTCGTGTTGGAATCCGTTGCACCCGTTGGCCATAAATGGGTCAGAAATCCAAGAAGAACGGACTGGGATCAGTTTTCCACGGAACTAAGATGTGCACTTTCAGAGGTTCCCAGGTCTATTCGAGACGTGGATACCCTGGAGATGGCAGCCAAAACTTTCACGGAGGCCATCAAAGCTACTTATGAGAGTAATTGTCGACCCATAAGAGTCCGAAAGGCCGGGGAGACGCACTAGTGGAATGGGAAACTCGAAGAGCTTCGCAGGAAAACCAGAGAGAGGTTCAGACGTGCCAGTACTGGCAAAACAAAGGAACTATGGACGTCATTCACAATGATAAGGGACGAATACAGGGGTGCAATACGTAAGGCAAAGCAAGAGAGCTGGACCAACTTTTGCACAGACATCGAGAAGGGAGCTGAGGGGGCTAGACTGGATAGGCTGCTTTCTCGAAATCCGGACGCTATTCTCGGCACTCTGAAACTGCCCGGCGGGGGGTACTCGGAGTCAGACGGGGACACCTTGGCTCACCTGATCAAGGCACATTTCCTGGGCTTTTCAATGTTTGGAGAAAAGGAGACGGCACCTCAGAGGCAAAACAAAGTGGCCTGCGGCCCAACTGGGCCCGAAACGGCGGCTAACCAACGAGATTGTCACCCCTGCCAGGGTCAGGTAGGCCCTGAAGTCTTTCAGTCCTTACAAGTCTCCCGGCCCAGATGGCATATATCCAATCCTCTTACAGAGGGCTGGAGAGATCATCATAGGACCGCTAGTGAGGCTTGCTAGGGCTAGTCTGACGCTGGAATATGCCCCGACGGCATTGAGGGGTACGAGAGTAGTCTTCATTCCGAAGGCAGGTAAGATCGGTTATACCTCACCCAAGGATTTCCCTCCCATCAGCCTAACATCTTTCCTACTAAAAACAGTGGAAAGACTTGTGGATAGATATATCCGCGATAAGGTCTTGTCAAGTAGGCCACTTCACAAGGAGAAACACGCTTACAGGGCTGGTCATTCTACGGAGACGGCCCTAAGCGGAGCAGTAAACCTCATTGAAGGTCAACTGAGGGAAAAAGGCCTCGCGATTGGAACCTTTATGGACATCGAAAGAGCCTTCAATAACACCTCTGGAGAGGGGATCAGGGCGGCCATGATTACACATGGTGTGCCTATAGCAGTCGTGGAATGGACGTGCCACATGTTGGCCAACAGGAACCTAACTTCGACTAAGGGTGATGCCACTTTATGTGGAACAATTGACTCGGGATGTCCGCAGGGAGGAGTTTTATCGCCCTTGCTGTGGTGCCTAGTAGTGGATGAACTGCTTCATCTACTCTCGAGTCAGGGCAACCACGTCATAGGCTATGCGGACGATATACTGGTTATCATGCGCGGCCAACACCTGGATGCGCACTTCGAAGTAATGCAGCAAGCACTGATGATAGTGGATTCATGGTGCAAGAAAACTGGATTATCGGTTAATCCGAGTAAGACAGACGCAGTCATTTTCACCAGAAGGTACAAGTGGGGAACCACGAGTATATTGAAACTTCGAGGAAAACAACTGGAAATCAAAGAACGAGCTAAATATCTAGGAGTCATTCTGGATAAGAGTCTGTTATGGAATGAGCACGTGGAAAACAAGTGCAAGAAGCTAGTAGCGACTTAGGATTATGGAAATACTCCAATGCGCATATAAGGCAAAAGAGTATGCCAATAAAAGAAACATCCGTAGCTGCTCAGACAGCAGGGCTGCTATAATGGCCTTGAATGGAACAACGACCACGTCGCTATTAGTATGGGAATGCTTCGAGTCACTAAACATGTCAGCGACCGATAACCGAGTCACTCTGCTATGGATCCCTGGACACAGCGGTATCAAGGCAATGAGATATCGGATAGGCTAGCCAAGCTAGCAACAAGGAAAAATTTTACTGGACCCGAGCCAAAACACTCTTGGGCTCAAAGCTTAACTCTAACCGAGCAAGGGAAATACTCAAGCTCGGGAGGAACGAAATCAAAGTCCTAACAGAAATGCATATAGGACATGGGAACCTAAGATATCACAGACATAAGATAGGGCTTGCAGAAAGTCCCCTCTGTCGTTTGCGCGGAAAGGATAATAAGACATCTACTCATATCCTTTGTCACTGCCCTGCGGTTGCAGGGAAACGTCTAAAACTCACAGGCAATTATTGCATTTGTGAGTCAGAGATATCAGCCAACAGCGTGGCTGCGGTCCTCTCCCTATGGAGAGGACTTTGGGGTCATGCTTAGGCTCACAAGGGGACGCAACGGGATTACCCAAGCGTCAGGGGCTGTTACGGTCTCAACCCAGAACTAATAATAATAATAATAATAATAGCACAAGCGTAGAGTTAGTATTATAAATCTCATAATTTAGTTAAACATTCAATCGTCGTTGATTCATCATTGGTTCAACGTTGGTTCAACATTGATTCATCGTTGGTTCAGCATTGGTTCATCGTTGGTTCAACATTGGTTCGACATTGCACAGAGTTGATTCAACATTGCACAAAGTTCATTACATATCTGATTTATCTATCCAGCCGTTGTGTGAACTGTCAAAACCTAACCACTTTACAAATATTTTGTTACCACGTTTCTTGATTACTTTTTCCACAAGGTATACGTCTGGATGTTTAACTTTGAGAAGTTCTTGCTCATAAAATCCACCAGCAACGGGTTGTTCTTGATAGTCTTTGAGCCTGTACGTCACTGGATTCGTAAGCATAACTCGATCCACAATGAATATCTCTGTTGTCCAGTTCGGAGTGTATCCTTTCTCAAAAACGTGCTTGTGCTTGCTGATTCGAACTTTGTCACCAACTTTGAACTTTGGCCTTCTCCTCGGTATATTTCGCAGTTTTTATAAGCGTTGCATCAGCTCCTCTTCATCCTCGGTAGTGACATCTTTTGGCTTCATACCGATTGATCGATGTTTGGTATTGTTGTACTTAAAGATGAGAGTAGGCAAAATGTCTATCCACTTATAGTTGCCTCTTAAGCTAAATTGTAGCCACATCTTGTTCTTGAGCGTGCGATTAAATCTGTCACAGATTGACGCCTTCAGATTACTATGCGTTGAGTAGAGATTGATGCCATATCATTGCATTGCAAGACGATCAACTAGTTCGTTAGGGTCGTCCCAGTAGACATAATCAGTCCCAACATTTTTTCTTGCTACCATATACTGTGATAGGGAACCTCCACTTTTGGATGATCGTCTGCGTGATACGTTGAACAATTTTGAAATAAAGTTTTTGTACTTATTAGTGTTGCTAGTGCGAATGGATTAACTGGGACTGTATCGCTTCTTGTATGCATTTGTAGCCATCAAAATTTCCTTATAATTGTTTCGATCGTCAGTGCTTATGTGAGATTCTTCTGGATTTTGTTTGCACAAAAGTTCAAGCCGACCAACGGTTTTCAGATACTGTTTACCACCAACATTGATATATTGTCCCTCAAAACTAATGGATTTGTCACCAATCAAAATACTACCATCATTGAGTTTACGCACACCATAAACCATATCCAAATACTGCTTCCTATTTTGCTGCAGCATCCTAAAAATTTGTTTGTTAAATACTCGTAATTATCAGCAGGCTCAGTCACGACATCTTCTTGAAGCATAGTTGTATCTTGCTCTCCTTCAGCATCAGCAGTCATAAAGGAAACATTATCGTCGTCCTCTTCCTCCTCGTCCTCCTCATCTTTTTTCTTCACAAGCTCATTTTGTTTAACTTCCTTCTTGACTGAAGGATTCGAAATATCAACCAGTTTCTGCAGTGGCATGACGATTGGCTTAAACGTTTCACTCATTATCTTTTCAGTGGCTTCTTTACCCATTTTGAGCATTCGATGTTTACGCCGAATCGCCTCACTAGCTTTAGCAATTTGACGGAGCACCTCCTTCTCTTTGTGAAACTTTGAGATGTTGACGTATTGATGTCTCAATTTATAATCACATAATTTTCACTACATGACATATATTTACAGAGAGATAAAACAGTAAAAATTTTTCTGTATTTTCCCTTATTGAGCTCACTATCCTTATCAATGACAACAAATCCATACTTGTCAGTATTCCAACGTGTTGCACATAAGTCTTTAAATTGTAAATAACTCATGTCAGTTTTCACATGATCGTCATACACATGTCTTAAATTCTTTTCGTCCTGCTTGAAAAGTATCAATAGATTGACGTTATCTCGAACCAGATGTTTAGGTATTCGAGCGTAAGTTTGACATAAGTAAAAACTGTCAACATGAGCGTGTCTGCTCATACAGAAAAAGGCTCGAATATTGTCCTGTTTCTCACAGGCAACATCATCAAATACAATTATTGAATTTGCTTGAGTTTCACTTGGTGGTATTACTTCTTCATGCTCACTGAAGGGAAAATACTCAACTCCATCTACATCATTCAACACCCGTTCCAAGAATTGGTACTTTGGTTGTTTGACGGCTTTCGAGTAGACGTAGACACTTTCAAATTTCAATCCATTTGGGCGTAAGATTAGGGCAAGTAATGTATTTGTCTTGCCGCAATTTTATGGTCCACAAAACACTGCGCGAATGCTGTCAGATAGAAGGCTACCATGTCGTTTCACCCTATACTTTTTTGATTGGACGAGGGTATCAATGTTAAATACCGGAAGTTTAATAGGTTGTGTCTTGAACCGCATCTTGATCTCAACTGCTCTAAAAGCTATAAATACAACGCTTATATAGCTTCCAGGTCAGTTGCGTGCTAACCTCCGTTCAGTGAAGAATGATTGTGCACCATAAAGTGAACAAAGTATCACGCCGTCAGCATCGAGGTAAAGGACTGGACAACAAAGTCATCAACAACTTGCCGTTTGAGTTGCACTTGCCTAGCTACCAATACTATGGTCCAGGTACTAAGCTAGCCAAACGACTTGCTAGAGGTGATCCCGGTATCAATCCTCTAGACGCTGCGTGTAAAGAACACGACATTGCATACTCGCGAAATCGTGAAAACGTTGAAGCCAGAAACGCTGCAGATCGTGTACTAGCTAGTAAAGCCTGGCAGCGCGTTTTTGCTAAAGACGCTGGAATTAGCGAGAAAGGGGTAGCACTAGCAATAAATAACGTGATGAATGCCAAAGCGAAACTCGGTATGGGATTGAAGATGAAACCCAGTTCAAAGAAGAGGAAACCTAGTGTGAAAAAGAAACCAGCTGCAAAAAATAAACTAATAGCATTCAGAAAGGTTGTGAATGCAGCTAAGAGAGCAATGAAAAGAAGTAGTGATGCAAAAGTGGTCATCAAGTCTGCAATCAGAGGTGCACAGAAAGCTGTAAAAAGTGCAGGCGATAAACCTCAAGTGCAAAATCCACGTGTTCTACCAATCCCTTCGAAAGTCGTTGGTATTTTGCCACTAATTTTAATTTTTGTTGGACTCAGTGCACTTGGAGCTCTGACTGGTGGAGCAGCAGGTGTATCTAAGGCAGTAAATGATGCTAGCGGAGCCAAGCAACAACTGGCAGAAGCTCAACGTCATAACAATGCAATGGAGGCTATTGCTCTAGGAAAAGGTTTACACCTAAAACCCTATAGAAAAAGGATTAGGTCTTCATATTAAACCTTGCCGAAAAGGACAGGGACTTCGTCTAAGACCGGTGCCAAAAAACTTGCAGTGAAGCTACCTCACCATGCACTCACTGATACCGATCTGTTCAAGTATGTTAAAGCTCTAAAGATTCCACATTTTCGTGGAGTATTTATGCGCAATCAACTACCAGTAAAGGGACCCCGCGAAATTGAATCAGCTATTGTTAATCTTGATGATAGTCACGGCCCTAGTACCCACTGGGTAAGCTATAGAAAGATCGGTGATAATATCCTATACTTTGACAGTTTCGGTAATCTTCGTCCACCTTTGGATCTCGTAGATTACCTAGGTGTTGGTAGCGTGATAAAGTACAATCATGACAGATATCAGGACTATGATAGTGTTGAATGTGGACACTTGTGCTTAAAATTTCTATCTGGACAACTACATATAAAAGACAAATACTGTCTATATAAGAGTGTGTAATGAATTGTCTAGAGTTAGTGTAGAGAAGAACACCATCATGGAAGAATCATTTACTCTCACGATAACAGGAAACTCTTATGTGCTAGACTCAGAGTATTTTCCACCAATAGAACTCTCTCCTCATAAGAACTATGTACTTGGACGCGTTGAAATGCTCACATTTGATGCGATTCCTAACGATGATACTGGAAAGAATAAAATCTATGTTGGTGATCGAGTTGTGACCATACCTACTGGCAGCTATGAGATTAAAGACATTGAGAGTTATGTCCAGAAAGCTCTAGGAATTGATGGAATTACAATAAACATCAAGCCGAATAATAAAACATTGCGCAGCGAGATAAAGTGTGATCGCAAAGTGAACTTTCAACATCACGATTCTATTGCACGATTGTTGGGATTCGCTCCACGTGTTCTCGAAGCCAATAAGACTCATACTTCTGATCTACCTGTGGCTATTCTCAAACTGAATGCTCTGCGAGTTGAGTGTAATATCACTACTGGAGCTTACATAAATAATCGCAAAGTGCACACGATTCATGAATTCTTTCCTGTTGTACCACCAGTATATAAGATCGCTGAAGTGCCGTCACACGTCATTTACCTTCCAATCGCCGTGAAGACAATACATCAAAATCAGCTCCGCATAGTTGTTTAGGACGGTGACTTGGTGAATTTCCGAGGAGAGGTGATAACAATACGACTGCACGTCAAATCATCATCCTAATGGGTATAGTGTACAATCCCAAAGGAGTCTATATAAGAACATCAACATGTCGAATGCAAACCAGTTCTCAAGCAGCACGCAAGGAGCTAACACCTCAGAACGTGCTCTTTCTGAAACAGCTTGGTCTGAAGATCAAACCTCGTGGAAAAAGAAACTAAAACGTCCATTCAAGATATTCATCATCTCCTTTTGTTGTAATAGAAATGGAAGAAATACTAAACATTCAAACACCAGTGAGATCTGATGAGTCTATAGCTCACTATGAGATTCATGCACATCAGCCTTATGCATCATCATCATTCAACAACAGTGATGAAATTCGAATTGCTGTCCAGCATCAAGATTTGTGTATACTACCCAGCAAGTGTTCACTGCATGTGTATGGAAGACTAACAAGGCCTGATGGAGTTACAGCTGTTGCTATTACAGCACTAGTGAGCAATGCTATCTGATATCTGTTTGATAAAGTTCGCTATGAACTCAATGGTATTGAGATTGATCGCTGCAAGAATGTCGGTCTCACTAGTACCATAAAGGGCTACATCTCACTTGCTCCTGGACAAAGTTATTTTATGGAGAATGCAGGATGGCTCGACATTCCGGAAGAAACAAAACGTTTTACCAATGATGAGGGATACTTTGATGTCACTATACCACTCAGTATGATCCTAGGATTTTCTGAAGACTATCGAAAGATCGTTGTTAATGCAAAACATGAACTTATCCTGACAAGATCATGCAGTGACTTAAATGCTGTTGTTCAAGCACGACAAGCGCCAGGAAACGAAGAGCAATTTAAGATCTCGATTCATAAAGTAGAGTGGATGATACCATATGTAATTGCTTCGGATGAGCAAAAGATAAATTTGCTGAAAATTATTGGAAAAGATTTTCTCACAACTATGAGTTTTCGCTCATGGGAATTGTATGAATACCCCATGCTTCCCACCACCTCAAGACATATATGGACTGTGAAAACATCAACTCAGTTGGAAAACCACGTTACGTTGTACTGGGTTTCCAGACAGGTAGAAAGGGTAGGCTAGCCAGATATGCTAATCGCTTCGATCACTGCAATATAACCAATGTCAAGTTATTCCTCAATTCACAGTACTATCCGTATGGTAATTTAAATCTGGACTTTGGCCATAATCAGTTTGAACTACTGTATGAGATGTATGCAAACTACTATGGTAGTTTGAAGAAGTTGATTTAGGATGGTAGTGGTGGGGATAATGTTAGTAGTAGTGGGCAGAAAAGGTATAAAGTAGATGATTTTAGTAAGAGAATTCAGTTTTCATCGAAATGGAGTTCATTGTAGACGTGCAAGGCTTCGAAAAGCCCAACAACCAGTTCCTCTTCAAGGAATTGGCTATAGTTCCCCTCCAGGAAGAGGCTCAACCTCTGGACTACCTCTTTGCACCTCCCTGCTATTGGAATTCTCTGTATGCCCGTTACAAGAGTGAAAATTTGTGGCTGACGCGCAATTATCACGGTATCAGGTGGACTTCTAGTGACATACCCTATGAGGAAGTGAGACCTATACTTCAAGATATACTACTTGGTGCTTGTGCTATTTACGTCAAATGACTTGAAAAGAAGGAATGGTTTGACGAGGTTGGACTAAATGTACGCAATTTGGAGGATTTCGGCTGTCCTTCGCTAAAGAAATTACACAATGCAGTTTCCATCACGTGTAATCGTCATACCCAGTTCTGGAATCACAACTGTGCTTTCCGAAACGCCCTGACGCTCAAGACCCGGCTCTTGACTCCTCAGGATCAGCCAATCATCAGGATTTATGCTGGAAGCAGTGCTGACGACGAGGATGCTGGTGATGTGACTAAAGGTGTAGATACTACAGATACTTGTGTGAAAAATACAATGCTTGAAGACTTTTATAATAAGTGCGAATTTCTGTTTTCATAATTTTTCTTCTATTAAATTAGGTTATGATTTTACTTTGTAAAAATAGGTTAAGTCTTTTTTCTTGAATAAATAAGAAAATAACTAAAGGTAGATAATAAAAGTGTTCATTACTTTTAAACCTATCCACTAGTTAACCATTAGTCATGTTAAATACAAATTTTTTTCAATTTTCTAACTATTACTTTTATGATTATTATTGATAGATGTTGCTACATAATAAATAATAATGTTATTAACAATTAAATTTTACAGCCATTAATTATACTGAGTGTCATTACTATAACTCAACAGTTTGATTTTATTGAAGCATCTAGAAGATTTGTGCGCATGTGCAACAAGTGGGGTAATGTTTGAAGAGTGGGATAATGGGCTATAAAAGCAGCGACAGATTGCAGTGGTTTCATTCAACAAAGTGCAGTGCAGTGCAAAAGTCTTGTGAAAAAGTTAAATAAGCCTTTAGAGAAGATGGATCTTAAAAAGATTAACGCAGTTGGTCGAATGGATGGGGTCCTACCTACAAAAAAACTATCGGAACTGACTGTGAAGAAGAAGTATGCTGTGTCCAAGATTCGAAAAGTACGAACAAAGTATGGTAACAGGATTATGGTTGAATTGGACAATCAGTTTTCTGTATTCTTGCCTGGTAGAATCATGAAAGTCTTTGAGGAAGCATCCGAGAATACACTCGAGGAGGATAGATTTGAAAAGATGGAGGAAGCAGTTGAGGAAAAGAAACTTTACTTTTACTACCTTGGAGCACCTTACAATCATTTTGAATTTAAATAGGAGCATTAAAATATCTTTCTGAGAAAAACTTATTTGTGACAATATTGGTCTAAAAGTAAATATCATCTTTTCTACATACTTAAAGGTTATATTTTAAACCTATCTACTACATGCGTATTGGCAATAAATAGAATAAGGTTAATATAAGAAGAAAGAGAGTTTCTGATGATTTAATTTCACCATCCAACGAAGGAGATTCATCCAACGCAGATTCAAAAAGTTTATAAAAGATTTGGTTCAAGAATTGTGGTTGAATTGGAGGATCCATTTACAGTTTTTATACCTGAAAGTATTGAGCATGTTTCGGAAAACAAATATAACGTAAACATAATGAATAATACAACCCTTAAAGTACCATAAAAGAACGAACATTTTTATTTAACATTCTTATATTAGGTATCAAATCTTACATGCATGAAGTTAAAAAAAAATTATTATTAATTTTTCTTTAAAAAATTTCGAATATTTTTATATATTCAATCTTGCACCCCTTATGCTTGAGGATAATGAGACAACTTCTTTTGCTGTATTAATTTTTCCTTTCTATTATCGACTTCCGGTATAACATCTTTATTTTTAACGTTCTGCCTGGGTTTTAGACTCCACCTTTTTTCAGAAGTTGATGTCTTAGCTGAGGATGGTAATGAGGGTGGTGATTGTTCCAAATAACCTGGACGTAAAGGATCGTAAGCTGCATCTGCTGACATCTATGGTTGACAGAGTTAACAAAAACTATATACTAGGCTATATATATATATATATATATATATATATAGTACATAGACTTTGACCTGTAAAATATCTTCTATTTCGTCTCTTCTAGTTTTAAATCGAGGTACAGGAAGATCTTTTGTTTTCAAGTGGAAACGAGGATCATTCTGATGGTACGATTTACAGCAGCAGCACTGAGGTGTAATATCTTGCCTCTACGCGCGATGTATCAGGAGTTGGTTGTGATAGTAATGATGCAGATGGATCACCCTTCACTACCACAATCCAAGACAGTAACAAAATTATTGAAATGAATTCTCATTGACTGATTTGTAATATGAACTTATAGAATGAACCTTAATTGCTATTAAAACATTTTAAGTCTCCTCTCTATCCACTTTCACTTATTTTAAAATTCAGGTTCGGTTTTGTAACCATATTTTTATTTCGATCTTCAATAAATCATATAAACATATGCTTATCCACGTGGTAAAAAATTATTTCTTTATTCAGTTACCATGCTTCGTCGGTATATTATCTAAATATCCAGCCTATTCTTTTTTGAATGATAGCTAGAAAATAAAATATGATTATAAAACAGATATATATATATATATATATATATATATATATATATATATATATAAGTTTGTCATAAGGACAACCGCAGGATTTCGCCGGGAGCGGGTGCTAATCTGAAAAATTGCAGCCGCTCCCAGCGAAATCGCGGTAAAATTTCAGCTGTAACCACGTCTCACGACCGTGAGATAGGTGGTTACAGTCTGCGACGAACTTAATACGATGATCCGGCGAAAGTCTCGTGCACCCTGAGGACACGGAGCGACCCAAGGACGACCATCTTCTGCATTTTCCCCGCAAGTGTCTCAGCATTTTGGTGACACGCAGGGATGCTTTTCAGGCTATTAACCAGTGAAACCTTGGC
>CAKNYM010022481.1:0-12947 GCA_932195095.1 Andricus curvator | reverse complement strand
ATACCTAGACATTAGGATAAATGAAAATTAGGAAAAATGAAATTTATGACAAATGATAATTCGGATAAATGTAAAATATGACAAATAGAAATTCTTCTAAATCAATATTAGGTTATGTGGAAGTTCGGAAAAAGTACATTTATGTCGAATACAAATTCGGAAAAACAGAAATTAGATTTAATTAAAATTATGATAAATAAAGATTATGAGTAGTATAACAAGGACAGTTCTGGAACCGCTACGTAGTTCCAGCTGCCACCGACAGATGGCGCCACCAGTCAGTTCTGGAACCGCTACGTAGTTCCATCTGCCACCGACAGATGGCGCCACCAGTCAGTTCTGGAACCGCTACGTAGTTCCAGCTGCCGCCGACAGATGGCGCCACCAGTCAGTTCTGGGACACTACTACGTAGTTCCAGCTGCAACCGACAGATGGCGTCACCAGTGAGTTCCCGACAGTTCTGGAGCTGCTACGTAGTTCCATCTGCCACCGACAGATGGCGTTACGAGTCAGTTACCGTCAGTCGGTCAGTTACCATCAGTCGGTAAAACAGGTATAAGGCAGCCGTACGTAGGTAAGGTAGAAACATGCTTTACCATCAGTCGGTAAGGTAGAAACCGGCTTTACCATCAGTCGGTAAGGTAGAAACCTGCTTTACCATCAGTCGGTAAGGTAGAAACCTGCTATACCATCAGTCGGTAAGGTAGAAACCTGCTTTACCATCAGTCGGTAAGGTAGAAACCTGATTTACCATCAGTCGGTAAGGTAGAAACCTGCATTACCGTCAGCCGGTAATGTAGGAATCTGCCATTGGTCCATGCCTCAGTCGATAATGCAGGTCCTTACTTTACCGACCAAGACACAATGGTCCCATGTAGGTGGCACATGGAGGAAGGGGAATATTCAAGTTTGAGAACATGCTAGAAGTGCTGGTGGAGTGGGGATAGCGATCAATAAAAGGAGACTTTAGAGCGGAACGCAATCAATCCATAGTTCAATGTAGTGCAGTGAAAGCAAACAAGAAAAATTATGTATGAAGGAAGAAAGTCAATTAAAATTGAAGCATTATTAGTTTATACTGTCTTTACAGTCTACACGTAGTGCAAAATGATCCTCGATGAGTGCTTAAAACTTATTTCTAGTATTGAGGCAGCGCTAGCCCTACTTTCATCTTCAAGGAATGTACAACTGAACAAAGTCAACCGATGGAGAGATCAGTGTATACTGTGTTTGAAAACAGTGCGGAAGGAATTACCATTTATATCACGACTAGCGATAAATCAGAAAAGAAAGTGTCTCAACATTATAGAACATTTGGAATGTCTCAGAGTTCGTTTTGAGTTGCTCGCTAAAAAGGGAAGCGGACTTCAGAAGAAACATAATGACATTGATGATCGAGTGCAGTGGATTGACGTTGACAAAGCATTTAATAGCCGAGTAAAAACATGCATTGTCGCCAACCTGGTTCACAAGGATGTTCTTGCCTTCCTAGATGACGCTCAAGTGCTCTTTATTCTACATGTGGGCCGAACCTTGCGTGACTATAGGGCTTTGAAGATCAACACTGTGCTTAATGCATATTATCTCAAGGTTGGTAAGCCGGAGCCTGATGTAAAGAATTTCAAATCAAAAAATGAAGAAATATACGTCGCCACAAATTTCAAGTTATGGTTTGTCAACAACGTTAGATATCCTATCTTGACTGAAATGGAGGACTTTCAAGAAAAAGACTCTGGATGGACTCTACACTCTATTGTAAAGTTGGAAGTAAACATCAACAAACTAAACCCCATGAAAGGTAGCTTATACATCAAACTTCCTGGATGGATTGAGAACAAAAAAGCATGTGTCAACGTTAAAAACAATGATGACGAGTGCTTTAAATGGGCTATACTATCAGCCATACATCCAGTGAATAAAAATCAGTTTAAACCTAGCAGTGTGTCCAGCTACCAGCAGTATAAGGATGAATTAAACTTTTCTGGAATAAAATTTCCAGTTGGATTAAAGGATGTAGGAAATTTTGAAAAGAAAAACGACATCTCAGTTAATGTGTACGGTTTAATAAAGAAGAAGCAGAGGTTTTCAGTAGTTCCTCTTTATCTTACTTCAGAGGTGAAGGATACTCATGTGAACCTCCTCCGAGTTGAAAAGGAATACGTGAATGAAGACAGCAGTGATGAAGAAGATAACAATGAACAGGAAAGCAGACCACAGTCTTTCAACTTCCACTATGTATGGGTAAAAGATCTTTCGCGACTAGTTAGCCGCCAACTATCGAAACATGATGGAAAAAAATATATCTGTGAACGATGCTTGCACTACTTTTCAAGAATAGAGAAGTTAGCTGCCCATAGTGAAGATTGTAAAAAAGTGAATGACTGTAAAGTTGTGCTACCAGAACCAGGAAAAAATATAATTGAATTCAAGAATTTCAAGTACAGAGAAAAAGTACCTTTCATTATTTATGCGGATTGTGAGTCCCTATTAATACCAACTGAAGACGCACAAAAACAGAGAACAAACACTCAAGTTTTCCACAAACATAAAGTTTTTGAAATCGGGTACTTGTTTAAGTGCAGCTACAATGATTCACTATCATTCTACAACTCATCTCCTGAAGGGGTGGAACCAGCAAAGTGGTTTTCTCTGGAGTTGCTGCTAATTGCAAATAACTGTGAGAAAATACTAGCATCCTCAATTCCGATGCAGAAACTAACACCGGAGCAACAGGAAGCTTTCGTTGAAGCCACTACTTGCCACATCTGTCAGAAGGTCCTACATCCACCGATGAAGAAGGTTCGCGATCACTGCCACCTCACTGGAAAATATCGTGGTCCCGCGCATGAACACTGTAATCTAGCTTATCAAGACTCCAACATTATACCTGTTGTATTTCACAACTTGAGTGGGTACGATGCTCACTTTATCGTCCGCGACGTTGCCACACACTTTGAAGGAAAAGTTAAAATTCTGGCATTAAATAAGGAAAAATACATCTCTTTCACAAAATATGTACAAGGAACACAGATAAAATTCCGATTCATTGACTCATTCAGATTCATGGCATCGTCCTTAGAAAAGTTAGCATCGTATCTCACTGAATATAAAATTGTGAGTGCAATGTTTTCTGGAATTGACAGTGAGAAAGTTGAACTTCTAACGAGGAAAGGTGTTCTTCCTTATGAATACCTAGACTCGAGGGTGAGACTTGAAGAAAATCAACTTCCACCAAAAGAAAAGTTTTATAGTACTCTCAATGACTCATCAATATCTAATGAGGATTATGAACATGCAAAACAGGTATGGTGTGCATTTAGTGTTAGGACTATCGGCGAATACGTAAAGCTATACATGAAGACTGATGTGTTGTTATTGGCTGATGTGTTTGAGAATTTTCGAGAACAGTGTCTCGTGGCTTACGATCTCGATCCAGCACATTACTATACGACTCCTGGCTACACATGGGACGCCATGCTCAAATATACAGGGATAAGATTGGAACTCCTCACTGACGTTGATATGCTATTAATGATTGAGAATGGTAAGAAGGGTGGAGTGAGTCAATGCTCCAACCGATATGCCATTGCCAATAATAAATACATGACAGTTTTCAATGAAAGTGGGGAGGTCATCTATATTGTATATTTCGATGCAAACAACCTTTATGGTTGGGCAATGGAACAACCCCTTCCTCATGGTGGTTTCGAGTGGGTTACAAATTTAGAAAATTTTGATTTCAATGTTCCAGATGATTCACCCATTGGTTATATTCTAGAAGTTGATTTGTACTATCCACCCGAGCTTCATGATGAGCATAATGATTTACCGTTTTGTCCAGAACACTCAAAACCACCAGGTTCTAGCCAGGAGAAGCTTCTTACTACTCTCCTACTGAAACAAAAGTATGTTCTTCATTACCGGGCTCTCAAACATGCTCTTGCAAACGGTCTCGTATTAATCCAAATTCACAGAGTAATTAAATTTAATCAGTCAACATGGTTGAAGAGTTACATAGATTTCAATACAGAAAAGAGAGCACAAGCTAAAAATGAATTCGAAAAGAACTTGTACAAATTGATGAATAATGCAGTGTACGGTAAGACAATGGAAAACGTACGAAAGCATGTAAACGTGAAACTCGTAACAGAGTGGGAGGGTAGGTATGGAGCAGAAGCCCTAATAGCCAAACCGAATTTCCACAGCCGAGCCATATTCAGTTACATGTGTAAAAAATATCATAACAACTGCAAACTATTGTACACTGACACGGACAGTTTAATATATGAGGTGAAGTGTCAGGACATTTATGCTGACATGAAAAAAGATATGCAAATGAATATTCAACAATTCGATACATCAGACTATCCGCGAGATAATGTTTTCGGAATGCCGCAAGCCAACAAGAAAGTTTTGGGTTTGATGAAAGATGAATGTAATGGCGAAATAATTACAGAATTTGTTGGCTTGCGGAGTAAGATGTACAGTATCCGCGTCAATGGTGAAGACTTCGTTAAAAAAGCTAAAGGTGTGAAAGCAGCTGTCGTAAAGAAAAGTATTACCTTCGACGATTACACTGAATGTTTGCGAAATTCGAAAATCCAATCTAGAACGCAATATGTGATCAGGTCAAGACTCCACAACGTCGAAACCATTGAACAACAAAAGATTGCACTAAGTCCTTATGACGATAAGCGATACTTACTCCCAAACAGTACAGACACCCTCGCATGGGGGCATTATAGAATCAGTGCAATGGATGTCGATGATGTCTTGAGTGATAGTGACGAAGAATTGCTAGATCTTCTGGTAAAAGATTAGGTTTAAGTTGTAAATAATAATTGTAAATAGTAGGTATAAGGGTCATATTGAATAAAAACATGATATATTTATATGAATTGCTTTTTTATTTATCAAAAATCTGACATCAGTTAGCACAAGCGTAAACTTAGTATTATAAATCTCATAATTTAGTTTAAAATTTAATCGCCGTTGATTCATCATTGGTTCAACGTTGGTTCAACATTGATTCATCGTTGGTTCAGCATTGATTCATCGTTGGTTAAACATTCATTCATCATTGGTTCGACATTGCACAGAGTTGATTTAACATTGCACAAAGTTGATTACATATCTGATTTATCTATCCAGCTGTTGTGTGAACTGTCAAAACCTAGCCACTTTACAAATATTTTGTTACCACGTTTCTTGATTACTTTTTCCACAAGGTATACGTCTGGGTGTTTAACTTTGAGAAGTTCTTGCTCATAAAATCCACCAGCAACGGGTTGTTCTTGATAGTCTTTGAGCTTGTACATCACTGGATTCATAAGCATAACTCGATCCACAGTGAATATCTCTGTTGTCCAGTTGGGAGTGTACCCTTTCTCAAAAGCGTGCTTGTACTTGCTGATTCGAACTTTGTCACCAACTTTGAACTTTGGTCTTCTCCTCGGTATATTTCGCAGTTTTTTTAAGCGTTGCTTCAGCTCCTCTTCATCCTCGACATTGACATCTTTTGGCTTCATACCGATTGATCGATGTTTGGTATTGTTGTACTTGGAGATGAGAGTAGGCAAAATGTCTATCCACTTATAGTTGCCTCTTAAGCTAAATTGTGGCCACATCTTATTCTTAAGCGTGCGATTAAATCTTTCACAGATTGACGCCTTCAGATTACTATGCGTTGAGTAGAGATTGATACTATATCGTTGCATAAGATTTTTAAAATGTGAATTATAAAATTCTTTACCTTCATCAGTGTGTAAGTTTTTTGGTATACGACCCTGCACTAGTATAGATTGCATTGCTGAAGTGACATCTGGTCCACTCTTACTTTTAACAGGAACTGCCCAGGCGTACTTGGAGAAAATATCTATGACGGTAAGTAAATACTTGTATCCATTATTCTCACGGGCATAGGGTAGCATTTCAACCAAATCTGCCTGCCACGTCTCGTCTATGCCACGCATTTGCACGCGACGACGTGGATAATTCTTCCTAGCAGGTTTATGCAGTTCTGTGACTACTGCCAATTTCTCCTTGTCCATTCTCGAGTGCGTTTAATCGAGCTTCCAACTGAGCAATGCGTTCAGTGTTAGGGACTAAAAAATCTTGTTGGGTGTCAATCTACAGGTTTTTCAGTTTCTCATTGATCGATTCTTCGAGTATACGTATCATCAAATTATTATTGTCAATCTCTGTTCCCATAGATGATGTCACTTGATACACTGTACGTATCTCGTTTTCTACAATGCGCTGTACAAGTCCCAAATTTACTGCGTCGTATTGTTCTTTGGCCTCACTAACGTTACAAACTCTCTTGCCATCTACGTCGTAATGACCGTCAGAGGTAATCTTGAATCCAACACCAGGCGGCCCACGGCTTCCTGCAGCGGTTCGATCCAGGTGACGTCCAAACACGTCGATACTCATCGTAATACTAACGAAAGCGTTATGAGTACACTCCTAATATATAATTCCAGCTTCCCGCAGTTCCTCAATGATTGATATGATTTCATTGTTGTGACTCGGGTTGCCTGCTGCCTGAGACGCTAGGAGTAGACGGAGACGATCAACTAGTTCGTTAGGGTCGTCCCAGTAGACATAGTCAGTCCTAACATTTTTTCTTGCTACCATATACTGTGGCAGGGAACCTCCACCTTTGGATGATCGTCTGCGTGATACGTTGAACAATTTTGAAATAAAGTTCTTGTACATATTATTATTGCTGGTGTGAATGGATTCACTGGAACTGTATCGCTTCTTGTGTGCATTTGTAGCAATCAAAATTTCCTTATAATTGTTTCGATCGTCAGTGCTTATGTGGGATTCTTCTGGATTTTGTTTAGACAAAAGTTCAAGCAGACCAATAGTTTTCAGATACTGTTTACCACCAACATTGATATATTGTGCCTCAAAACTAATGGGTTTGTCACCAATAAAAAGACTGCCATCATTGAGTTTACGCACACCATAAACCATATCCAAATACTGCTTCCTATTTTGTTGCAGCATCCTGAGAAATTTGTTTGTTAAATACTCGTAATTATCAGCAGGCTCAGGCACTACATCTTCTTGACGCACAGTTGTATCTTGCTCTCCTTCAGCATCAGCAGTCATAAAGGAAGCATTATCATCGTCCTCTTCCCACTCATCCTCCCCTTCCTCCTGCTCATCCTCCTGATCTTTTTTCTTTACAAGCTCATTTTGTTGAACTTCCTTCTTGACTGATGGATTCGATATATCAACCAGTTTCTGCAATGGCATGACGATTGGCTTGAACGTTTCACTCATTATCTTTTCAGTGGCTTCTTTACCCAGTTTGAGCATTCGATGTTTACGCCGAATCGCCTTACTGGCTTTAGCAATTTGACGGAGCACATCTTTCTCTTTGTGAAACTTTGACATGTTGACGTGTTGATGTGTCAATTTATAATGACATCATTTCTACTACATGACATATATTTATAGAGAGATAAAACAGTCAAAACCTTTTCTGTATCTTCCCTTATTGAGCTCACTATCCTTATCAATGACAACAAATCCATACTTGTCAGTATTCCAACATGATGCACATAAGTCTTTAAATTGTAAATAACTCATGTCAGTGTTCACATGGTCGTCATACACATGTCTTAAATTCTTCTCATCCTGCTTAAAAAGTATCAATAGATTGACGTTATCTCGAACCAGATGTTTAGGTATTCGAGCGTAAGTTTGACATAAGTAAAAACTGTCAACATGAGCGTGTCTGCCCATACAGAAAAAGGCTCGAATATTGTCCTGTTTCTCACAGGCAACATCATAAAATACAATTACCGAATTTGGTTGAGCTTCACTTGGTGGTATTACTTCTTCATGCTCACTGAAGGGAAAGTACTCAACTCCATCTACATCATTCAACACCCGTTCCAAGAATTTGTACTTTGGTTGTTTGAGGGATTTCGAGTAGACGTAGACACTTTCAAATTTCAATCCGTTTGGGTGTAAGATTAGGGCAAGTAATGCATTTGTCTTGCCGCAATTTGATGGTCCACAAAACACTGCGCGAATGCTGTCTGGTAGAAGGCTACCATGTCGTTTCACCCTATACTTTTTTTTTGATTGGACGAGGGTATCAATATTAAAAACCGGAAGTTTAATAGGTTGTGTCTTGAACCGCATCTTGATATCAACTGCTGTGAAAGCTATAAATACAGCGCTTATATAGCTTCCAGGTCAGTTGCGTGCTAAACTCCATTCAGTGAAGAATGATTGTGCACCATAAAGTGAACAAAGTATCACGCCGTCATCATCGAGGTAAAGGATTGGTCAACAAAGTCATCAACAACTTGCCGTTTGAGTTGCACTTGCCTGGCTACCAATACTGTGGTCCAGGTACTAAGCTAGCCGAACGACTTGCTAGAGGTGATCCCGGTATCAATCCTCTAGACGCTGCGTGTAAAGAACACGACATTGCATACTCGCGAAATCGTGAAAACGTTGAAGTGAGAAACGCTGCAGATCGTGTACTAGCTAGTCAAGCCTGGAAGCGCGTTTTTGCTAAAGACGCTGGAATTGGCGAGAAAGCGGCAGCACTAGCAATAACTAACGTCATGAATGTCAAAGCGAAACTCGGTATGGGGCTGACTAAGAAACCCAGTTCAAAGAAGAGGAAACCTAGTGTGAAAACGAAACCAGCTGCAAGAAATAAACTGATAGCATTCAGAAAGGTTGTGAATGCGGCTAAGAAAGCAATGAAAAGAAGTAGTGATGCAAAAGTGGCCATCAAGTCTGCAATCAGAGGGGCACAGAAAGCCGTCAAAAGAGCAGGCGATAAACATCAAGTGCAAAATCCACGTGTTCTACCAATCCCTTCGAAAGTCGATGGTGTTTTGCCACTAATTCCAATTTTTGCTGGACTCAGTGCACTTGGAGCTCTTACTGGTGGAGCAGCAGGTGTAGCTAAGGCGGTGAAAGATGCTAGCGCAGCCATGCAGCAACTGTCAGAAGCTCAACGTCATAACAATGCAATGGAAGCTATTGATCTAGGAAAAGGTTTACACCTCAGGCCCTACAGAAAAGGATTGGGTCTTCATATGAAACCTTACCGAAAAGGACAGGGACTTCGTCTAAGACCGTCACCAAAAAACTTTTAGTGAAGCTACCTCACCATGCACTCACTGATATCGATCTGTTCAAGTATGCTAAGGCTCTAAAGATTCCACATTTTCGTGGAGTATTTATGCGGAATCAACTACCAGTGAAGGGACCCCGCAAAATTGAGTCAGCTATTGTCAATCTTGATGACATTTATGGCCCTGGCACTCACTGGGTAAGTTATAGAAAGATCGGTGATAATGTCCTATACTTTGACAGTTTCGGTAATCTTCGTCCACCATCGGATCTTGTAGATTACCTCGGTGTTGGTAGCGTGATACAGTACAATCATGATAAATATCAGGATTATGACAGTGTTGAATGTGGACACTTGTGCTTAAAATTTTTATGTGGACAGCTGCATATAAAAGATAAATACTGTCTATATAAGAGTGGCTGATGAACGGAGTAGAGTCAGTATAGAAAAAAACATCATTATGGATGAATCATTTACTCTCACAATAACAGGAAACTCTTCTGTGCTAGACGCAGAGTATTTTCCACCAATAGAACTCTCTCCTCATAAGAAATATGCTCTTGGACTCGTTGAATTGCTCACATTCAATGCGATTCCTAACGTCGACACTGGAAAGAATAAAATCTATGTCGGTGATCGAGTAGTGACCATACCTACTGGCAGCTATGAAATTGAAGATATTGAGAGTTATGTTCAGAAGGCTGTAGCAATTGATGGCATCACAATAAACATTAAGCCAAATAATAACACATTGCGCAGCGAGATCAAGTGTGATCGCAAAGTGAACTTTCAACCTCACAATTCTATTGCACGATTGTTGGGATTCGCTCCACGTGTTCTCGAAGCCAATAAGACTCATACTTCTGATCTACCTGTGGCTATTCTCAAAGTGAATGCGCTGCGAGTTGAGTGTAATATCACTACTGGAGCTTACATAAATAATCGCAAAGTGCACACGATTCATGAATTCTTTCCTGTTGTACCACCAGGATATAAGATCGTTGAAGTGCCGTCACACGTCATTTACCTTCCAATCGCCGTGAAGACAATACATCAAATTCAGCTCCGCATAGTTGATCAGGACGGTGACTTGGTGAATTTCCGAGGAGAGGTGATAACAATACGACTGCACGTCAAATCATCATCATAATGGGTATAGTGTACAATCCCAAAGGAGTCTATATAAGAGCGTCAACATGTCGAATGCAAACCAGTTTTCAATCAGCGCGCAAGGAGCTAACACCTCAGAACGTGCTCTTTCTGGAACAGCTTGGTCTGAAGATCAAACCACGTGGAAGAAGAAACTGAAACGTCCATTCAAGATATTCATCATCTCCTTTTGTTGCAATAAAAATGGAAGAAATACTAAACATTCAAGCACCAGTGAGATTTGATGAGTCTATAGCTCACTATGAGATTCATGCACATCAGCCTTATGCATCATCATCATTCAACAACAGTGATGAAATTCGAATTGCTGTCCAGCATCAAGATTTATGTGTACTACCCAGCAAGAGTTCACTGCATGTGTATGGACGACTAACAAGGCCTGATGGGGTTACAGCTGTTGCTAGTACAGCACTAGTGAGCAATGCCATCTGCTATCTGTTTGATGAAGTTCGCTATGAACTCAATGGTATTGAGATTGATCGCTGCAAGAACGTTGGTCTCACTAGCACCATAAAGGGCTACATCTCACTTGCTCCTGGACAAAGTTATTTTATAGAGAATGCCGGATGGCTCGACATGCCGGAAGGAACAAAACGTCTTTCCAATGATGAGGGATACTTTGATGTCACTATACCACTCAGTATGATCCTAGGATTTGCTGAAGACTATCGAAAGATCGTTGTTAATGCAAAGCATGAACTTATCCTGACAAGATCATGCAGTGACTCAAATGCTGTTGTTCAAGCACGACAAGCGCCAGGAAACGAAGAGCAATTCAAGATCTCAATTCATAAAGTAGAGTGGATGATACCATATGTAATAGCTTCGGATGAGCAAAAGATAAATTTGCTGAACGTTATTGGAAAAGATTTTCTCACAACTATGAGTTTTCGCTCATGGGAATTGTATGAATACCCCATACTTCCCACCACCACAAGACATATATGGACTGTGAAAACATCAACTTAGTTAGAAAAACCACGTTATGTTATACTGGGTTTCCAGACAGGTAGAAAGGATAGGCTAGCCAGATATGCTAATCGCTTCGATCACTGCAATATAACCAATGTCAAGTTATTCCTCAATTCACAGTACTATCCGTATGGTAATTTAAATCTGGACTTTGGCCATAATCAGTTTGCACTACTGTATGAGATGTATGCAAACTTTCAGGCAGCGTACTATGGTAAAGAGCCTGAACCAATGTTGAAGAAAAGTGATTTCAAAGAATACGCTCCTCTCAGTGTCATTGATTGCTCAAAACAAAACGAGTTTCTCAAACAAGCCTCAGTTGACGTTCGTTTGGAATTTGAATCTGCAAACAATTTCCCCGCTGAAACTGCAGCCTACTGTCTAATTATACACGACCGTATGATTCAGTATCAGCCACTTAGTGGTAGCGTGAAGAAGTTGATTTAATATGATAATGCTGGTGGGGTAATGCCGGTGGTGGGGAGAAAATGTATAAAACAGATGATTTTAGGAACAGAATCCAGTTTTCATCGAAATGGAGTTCATTGTGGACGTGCAAGGCTTCAAGAAGCCGAACAACCAGTTTGTCTTCAAGGAGTTGGCTATAGTACCTCTTCAGGAAGAGGCCCAACCTCTGGTATACCTCTTTGAACCTCCGTGCTATTGGAACTCTCTACCTGCTCGATACAAGAGTGAAAATATGTGGCTGACGCGCAATTACCACGGTATTCAGTGGAATTCTGGGGACGTACCCTATGAGCAAGTGAGACCTATACTCCAAGAGTTGCTGCTTGGTGCTTATGCAATCTACGTTAAAGGACTTGAAAAAAAGAAATGGCTTGACGAGTTTGGATTAAGTGTACGCAATTTGGAGGATCTGGGCTGCCCTTCGCTAAAGAAATTACACAATACAGTTCTCACCACATGTAATCATCATACCCAGTTCTGGAATCACAATTGTGCTGTCCGAAACATCCTGGCGCTGAAGACTTGGTTCTTAACTCCTCAGCAACAGCCAACCATCAGGATGTATGCTGGAAGCAGTGCTGACAACGATGATGCTGATGATGTGACTAAAGGTGTAGATACAACAGATACTTTTTTGCAAAATACAACGCTTAAAGACTTTTACAATAAGTGTGAATTCCTGTTTTAAGAATGTTTCTTTTATCAAATTAGATTTTACCCTGTTAAATTAGGTTAAGATTTGACTTTGTAAAATAAGGATAAGTTCAATAAATATGTGGTACTATAGCATCATTTAATAGTATGTATCAAATGTCCAACTATTTTTATTTTTATTTTTAATTATTTAATTATTAGTTATTACTTCTCTGACAAAATTTAATTTGAATGCTACCGCGATTAGTTGTGCGCATGCTCACAGTATATAGGGGGGGGGGGGGTAAGGGTCTATAAAAGCAGTGTCAGGTAATAATGGTCTCATTTGAAAAAAGTTCAGTGAAGTGTAAAGTTTATTGCCTGGTAAAAACAAAAAAACTTGGAAATGCCTTTGGAGAAGATTAACCTCAAAGCGATCAATGCAGTCGGCCGCATGGATGGAGTGTTATCCACGAAACCGATGTCCAACCTTACTCCAAAAAAAGAGTATGCTGTTTCCAAAATCCGCAAGGTTCAGACAAAGTATGGTAACAGGATTGTGACAGAGTTGGAGAACGAATTTGC
>CAKNYM010022474.1:0-18902 GCA_932195095.1 Andricus curvator | reverse complement strand
GATGGCTCTGATGGCTATACCGCAAACCGATTATAAAAAATGTTTCGAGGATTGGATCAAGCACTGGCATAAGTGCGTTGGAGTCGACGGGGAGTACTTTGAAGGGGACAATATCGATTATGATGAATAAACTTGTATTTTTGATTTTAAAAATAAAGTCCTAAAACTTTTTGATCAAAGTGGTACATATTTATTACATTTTTAGTATAGATATTTATGAAGCTTCAATTTGTATTAAAATACGGAGACTAGAAAAATTTTAAAACTTGTATGAATTTGTTATTGCTTCGTCATGGAATAAAGTAAGTCTTATATCATTTTCAAAAAACGTTAGCGTTGATAACGGTTTATATATACAAAAATGATAAATAATATTACTCCACACAAAATTACATGAAAAATTACTTTTTGGATTGAAAAATAATCAATAATTATTGTTCTGTCTCACCCCCGTACGTGCCCCGTTCCGCCCCAGGCCCGAAACGAGACGGGACAAATTTTTTCAATTTGTATTTTTTATTTATAATTAATTGTTTTAATACATTTAATTATTTACAAAGTTAAAACATAAAGGCTCACAGTATTTAAATAACAATTTACATGGTAGTATTTTACAACAGATAGCGAGTACTTTAATGGACAAAATAACCTGTCCTATTCCGCCCTGGTCTCCCCTGATCAATTGTGTACAGCTTCTACCACTCGGCATGAGCGGTCTCACACCCTTTATTGTTTTTAGTTACATATATTGATGGCTAAAACTAAATCTGCATGTTCTTTCATACCCACGATTTCCCACGTCGGTGCTGCTTCCATCGTATTCGCATCTCTCTCTACGATCTCAGGCTTCACCTTTTGTCTGCTTATATACTCTCATGCGTCATTTTCCACAAGCTGTACCTGTACTTGGAGTTTCCACGTATCGAAGTTATCTTTTCCTAAGGTCTCGATACGGGCCGACAGCGCGGAGCTCATTTCGCGATATTTTGCGCAATCTTCTGGGTCCATAAACTGTAGGATCTCTAGAGACTGTGGACGCTATAATTAATAGAACTCGGTTGCTATTAACGGTATTTTATTAAGCGATGTAAACGACTCGCTGATTCTCGAAAGTCTAATGAAAAACGGGGCCATTTGGTTACTGACACATAATAGACAGAGGTGTAGATTGCAATATATTTGACAGACGTAAAATAATAACCATTATAATAATAAAAGAATGGGGATATGGCGACCACATCGCCCGAGAGCTCCGGTTCTTGCAGTCAGCCATGTTGCTTTGGGCTAACTCCCCAATGCAACGAATTATGCGGTTACGTCACCAGTAACGCGTAGTGCCACTCACAATAGGCCTCTCTCGGATGGAGGCCATGGTTCAGTTGGGAGTGGCAATAGGACCGAACCGAGGCGACGACCAAGCAATGGTTCGGACAAGCGCGAGAACATGGTTTTAAATGGTCGGACAAACTCAGGAGGGACATCCTTACCTGTTGGCAAAGAAGCTCACTTTCGCGAGGAGGATTCATGCAGAGGTTACATGAAAGTTGGGTCAATATGCACCGAGAATATGCTCATAAAACGCCTCAGTATTTAAGAGATCAGGTATCCTCTTTGCTCAAAAACGGATATATAGCTCCTTATCTAGAAGAGCAACATCCTCCAGCGAACATAACACCCGTTCCAGTAAGACCACCTTTGCAGATAGCCGATGAGTTTACAAGATAAGTTTACGAGAAGGTGGTGTCCCTGCTTAGCGAACAGAGAAGCAATGATACGTCAGTATGCCTGAGTAAGACTCGCGAGCGTATTGCACAGCTTCAGTTTAAAATTGGAAGGGCGAGACGACATGCATCAAATGTTCAGTTCAGTTCAGTTTAACAAGTGCCTTGAACTGCGAGTAAAGTGGATTCAGGAAAATTCCGCCTCTTCTAGTCATCCTTCCCGGCTGTTCTGTAACTTTTGCCAAAGGCAGAGGTTACAAGGTCCAGAGGAAGAAAGTTATCGCTAGAACTAAGAACTTTTCAGCGCCAGAGCCAGCTAAAGTCGACAACTTTTTATGGAAGACGTTCACTGCTACGCACAAACATCTAGCTCGTATATTTACTACTTTCTTAAGCGGAGAAAAACCCATCCCACAGTGGTTAGTGGAAGGACGCATGATACTGATCCCTAAGACCGGAAATTTGTCAAGTCCAAAGAACTACAGACCCATAGCTTTTTGAAACACCAGCTACAAGCTATTCACTGGCATCATCAAAGAGAGGATATGTGACCGTGCGCGAAGAAAGGTTCCTAACGCGCGGTAGCTTCATTTTACAGGTGGAGCGATTGAACAGGCGGTCAAACACATGAACTCCATAAGAGAACCTCACTTTGCAGTTTAATAACAATTCGAATTTTTCAGATATAGGAATAATATTTTTTAATTATGAACGATCAAATGAAAAACTATCGATTGGTGTGAAAAACTAAAAATCGATTTTTTCCGCATTAGGTCCCTTTTTTCAGGGAAGGTCAAATATTAACATCTATCCAGCCGGTATGGAATGCAATAGTTGAACAAAGTGGATGCAAGAGAGGGCTGGCAAGTTGCAGGGAAAACCTGTTAATAGACATGTGTATTACCCAGGACTTGATCAGGTATAGACGCAATCTGTCCATTCCTTGAATTGACTACCGTAAGGCATTCGATAACACAGACCATAAGCTACTTATCAAGCTTCTTGAGTGCCTAGAGGTGCATCCAAGAATAGTGAGATGCATGAAAGATCCGATGATCTTGTGGCGGACAAGATTTATCATAACATCTGACAAAAGACAAGAGACTTTCAGCTATGTCACATATAAGAGGGGGGGGTCTTCCAAGGAGACTCTAGTTAGTTAGTTTTAATGTGGGCGGGGGGGGGGGGCGTGAGGTCTCACCCCTGGCGCTCAAGCTATAAAGCCTGTTGTGCCATACCCGTGTTTATTCTCAAGGCAGTACTTCGAATCCGGCCATCTTTCGCCGAGTGTTTTTGGATCTCGGTGGGTTTCGTTGTTACCAACGCTCTGAGATTATACCTCTCAGATGCCAGGCATACTTATCGCACAGTAAATGACGTCCTACTTTGTTAATCAGGCAAAGTGATCCTCACCCACTCTGCCATTCGGCAGCCTCCCTAGCATGCCGCAGAGAGGGGATACGGCCAGACTAGGGTGGACGGAGCGATCCCTCTGAGGTCATCAGTTAGATGCACAGATTCGAAGCACTGCCCTGGTGTTTTATGTATGTGTATGTGTGTGTGTGTGTTCATTACTCGAAGTCGGCCAGCGACCATCGAGCGTGGTTCCCCCGTAGGAGCCCCAAGCGCAAGAAGATCGCTGACTCATTTTCGAGTTTTCTCAAAATCGGCTTCGACCCCCAAGGTTAGGCCCTCGAAAGAGCCAATTTATCTTTGGAAAGGCACCAGCTTTTTCTGAGGGGACCTATACTTTAAGGTGAGTTCCGAACCACCGAAGCCACTGTAGAAGTACATAAAAAAATTTCCATTGGTACCCGGCTCAGGAATCGAACCCCAGGCCTCCTGCATGGAAGTCTGACGTGCTATCGTTTGAGCGACCGAGGCTTCTTAAGGAGACTCTCTAAGTCCGATACTTTTTTGCATCTCCCTTTTGCCTCTGTCTATTGTGCTTCGCGGAAAAGGCTTTGGATACCTATGTGGCCTGCCGAACAGAGGAGAATATAAGGTTAACCACCTTTTATACATGGACGACCTTAAACTCTTTGCCTCTTCAAAAGAGGACCTTGACATCGTTGTAAGAAATTTCAATCATCATATTAAATGAATTCATAACATCCTCATCTCATCACGCCCTTGACTTAGTCCGTGGCTGATGATGAAAAACCGGGTTTACCCGAGAACAAGTTTAAAAAAAATAATAAAATAATACTGAGAAGAGAGAGTCTGCTCAGTTCTGAATAGCACCGATTCTCTCATGCGACTCGTACATCAGCGTGAAGTCGTCAATGCTGCAGCGTTTCTATACCGTGTCGCAGATAGGGCCGCAGAGGAGCTTGGTCTCCCATTTGAATTCAGCGAAACTACACATGGCCTAGCATCACTAACACCTTTGGTGCTCAAAAGTCGTGTACACGAAGCAGAACATTCGCTTCTACTAAGAGAACATGCTAACAAGCCCCTTCATGGTAAATTCTAGGACATTATATGTAGAGAAGAGCTATCGACGGGTCTGTCCAACATGTTTCTCAAGTCTGCTGGATTGAGATCGGAGGCTGAGGGATTTCTTTTTGCCGGTCAAGACGGCGTTATAGACACTTTAGTTCACTGCTAGCGCGTAATGAATGTACCTGTAGGCGATACCAACTGCCGGGCGTACAAGCAAGAGCCAGAAACACTTGCACACGTTCTCAGTGGATGCTCAAAGTGTGTACGCTACGGGTACATAGAGAGACACAATGCGGCTCTGTAAGTGATACGCCCAGAGGGAACTCGAGTCCGTTGTGAAGAATGATCAGTGTAAGATCTACTAGAATTTCTCATTCTCCACCACTCAACGTATCAGTGCTACAAAGCCTGATATTATCCTACAAGATATGAAGACGCAGATCATTTACGTCATTGAAAATCCCGACTTGACAGCGACAGGCTCAGTCCATCGCAAGCCGGATGCAAAAGGCTGTCCTTCTGGGATCACTTCATCTGGTCCGTCAACACTGTTCCTCATAACATTCTACAAAGATTGGTAGCTTTAAAAAAGTATCCAGAGGTGAAACCTTACTCCAACTGTCCCGTCTGCCGCGTAAGGTCATCCGCGGCTAGAGACCTAACCCCAAGGAACAGCGTTGCACGATGTTATCTCGCGTAAATTTCCCGCTCTTGCTTACCTTCTAGGACAGAAGGAGCAGAAGTGGATGACTTACACGTTCCAGTTGCGTCGGGATTGGTTGCTTTAAAGAACCATGATCGTAGCTTCCGGAGCCTACAACTTCTTATAAATAAATCTTTATTGAGTTGGTAAAAAAGAAGGACATGTACATGACAGTCAGAGATAACATAATAACTCAAAGGGCGAGGTACAGCTTAAAGCTGCTTTCAAACCTACCCATAATCGTATCATCGTATCATATCAATCGGATCATAATCGTACTCTGCACATGCGCATTCGCTGTCGTCCGTGTACAATTATGGCCGCATTAATCTAATCTCAAATTTCAGACGTGATGAACTTGTAAACCGTACGTTTGTTACATAAAATTTCGTATACATTAAAGCGGGAAACGTCTTTTGATCCTCGCGTGTTTGCAATACTCGGCTTCATATTTCGCTTCACGCTTGTCTGCGCCTCGGTATTGCAAACTCTCGCTCGGGTAAAAAGACTGAGTTTGCCTCCTAGGTACTCACCATTCTATTAGGGGCCATTTCAGACCATTAATTGTAATTAAATTACAAATTATCGTATGTAAGCCCGATAATATCTTTAAAAAATGTTTGTTTGTTTTATTAAAGTTAGGGCTTATTCCTCGATAAATATCAAATGTGACGTGCCGCGAGAAAAGCGACCTTAGGATTAAAAAATCGTTTAAAGCGTTTTGGTGCTATTAATATTTTATAAATCGCTCTTTCATATTAAAAAGAAATTGAACTTTTATTATTCCGAAGATTGTCCCCACCCTCGGAGTGTCTGACTTCGACCGTTTTCTCAATCGCTTCTACTGAAAAATTCGCCGGTTAACCCTAAGGTCCTTTTTCTCGCGGCACGTTACAAATACTTTCTAGTGGTAAACGAATTTTTAAGTCTTTAATTTATATATTATTTAAATCGAAAACTACGAAAACTCATTTTTAGACCTAAAATGGCCTAGCGGGACCTCTAAAGATTTTTTTTAAATAAAAGAAAATTTAGGGCAGTATTTATTCACCAAAGCGAAGAAATTTAGGAAGTAGCATTTGGAAAGTTGAAAAAGTTCAAATTTGTATTGGGCGTCCTAGGGGACATCAAACATTTCGACGACTTTATGTCAGAATGCTCCGTGGTTGTGGGATTCAAATCGCACTCCGGTTTGGAGGAATCAAAATCTTACCATTTCAGAGAGGTAACGCATCTTCGGGTTACACTTACCAGCCAAGAACTAGGAGATAATCGACTAGTGAAATATTGGCTCAATGAGCAATTGACGGACGCTCACCTTAAAGAGCATGAGAAGCACCCCACCTACCGAAAGAGGAGAAAAGATTCTTTCTTCTCGACACTCGCCACAGAAAAAGGAGGCCTCAACTCGTGTCTACGGGTTTGACGGTCCTTAGTCGACGACATTTTTAGCAGTTGCGAAAGGGCTCCCTGCTCGCCCGAGCACCTACAGGACACCAAAATGCCTCAGCTCAGTCATTATCCGTCCTCAAGAAGGAAGAAAGGCTCGCTGGAGCCTATTTTGAGCCAAATTTGCCTTAACCTATGAAATGGGGTAAGAAAATTGTGATCGCCCTCCCTGTTGGTGTTGTCAATGCAGAAAGTTACAAATTTTAGAATGTACCATTTGCTCAGTTATAGAGGATGAAGCAGTTCAGAATATTTGTAAATTTAAAAACAATTATAATATTAATTCAGAACGGGAGAAAAATATTGATATTAAGCTACTAAATGAATTCTCATAAATTCCTTACCGCAAGGGTATCATTTAAGGAATGTAATTATTAAGTGAAACCAGTGCGAATCGAAGAAAAAATCAATAATGACGTGCTTATCCATTACTAAAAGAGGGTATTTACGTAGGGAATATCTAGGATTATCTGTAAAATAATGCAAATTTTAAAGTGATTTGTGAAATTTTATTTTATTTTTTTAATAAGGCAACTTTTGATGCTTTTCCAAAAACCCTTTAGTGAAAAGCGTCAATTATTCAGGACCAAGGAAAAGAGTCTTTTTTAACCCGTTTCCACATGGGAGCTCAGGAATCTACTACTTAGGGTTCTACAATAATACTGACAAATTTACAACGGAAAGAGAATTGTGCTTGTGAAAATCATTTAAAATTTGAATGCGCTTTATAACGGAAGAAGCTTACTTGGATCTTCAATCCGTTTCCACATGAGAGCTCACCCAATGAGCCGTTAAAATTTGCAAAGCATAATTATGTTTAAAATTAAGTTATTAACAACATCAATAATTTGGGTTCATGAACTCATTCGAATTGAATAAAGAAAAGTGTCAAAAACTAGATTAAAATTTGAGGAAAAGTCTACTGCCCAGCAAGAAACGCTGGAAGAATTGCAAAACGATATACCAAAAGGAAAGAGAAACTGTATTTGGTTTTAAGCATTGCATTTTAGATGGCAGTAAACAACTCTACTTTTGATTTTGGGGGCTCACATCACGTCGTAACGTGGAAATATTGATAATAGTTGATCTTTGAGAATGAGAAGGCGTAAATTAACTTAGAATTTTAAATACTGATAATTGTCGCTAATACAATCTTTCATTACATGTTTAATACTCTATTAGGATTGGTGCCGATGTTACATGAACATGAAATTAAATGTTATTCAATTTTAAGATTGGTTAAAAAACAATAGAATTTTAAATGATTCACGCCTGTAGATTGTATAATTTTTAAGTCTTCGAACTCTAATTTATTCCATTTTTAAGGTTACTACTTTGAAACTGTTACAATTTTGACTGTTTCACTTTTTATTCTAGATGCTTAGAATTTAGAAGAGTTTTGCGTCAAATGATTTAATTTGTAGTTTAGTTTTGAACACATAAAATTGACGCCTCCATTCCATACCCCTCCACGTCGCATTTGGTCGCTGTATAACTTCAGGTCCTATGCTTATACACAGGACCTGAAGTATTACACGGACCAAACGCGACGTGGAGCGGTCTGGAATGGAGGCGTCGAAATAAAACATTTTCAGGTTGGAATGTTTGAACCGGGAAATGACCAAGATTTGTTCTTTATTAGTGGCCACTCTGAAATATTGACATATTTATGACTTGACTATCAATAATAACTTCAAGCACGTAGCGTACGAATAATTCTTAGTATTAAGTTTTCTGCAATAACTTGTTAAAAAAATATATTACTGAAACACTATATAGTATAACCTCAATTACAATACAGTTTTTAAACTCAATCCCTAAGCTTGAATTTAATACGTTGATTGTAATGTATGTGTGTAATGTATACAAGATTGCGCGATGTATCGAAGGCGAGTGAAGTGAACCAATACTCGCACTCATAGTCATACTGGTACTGTGAACAAACTTGATTACATGTTAAATATTGAAAAAAATCATTATCCATTACAAGAAAGCTATTTTCTAATTTGGTAATTGATCACAATAAGAAAGTTAAGTGTGCTCGTAAAATAAGCACGCTAATCAAATGAGTATAACGACCAATTGGGCCGTTCCCTGGCAGAAATTTGCAATTACACGGGCCGACAAAAATTACCTTTTTTGTACCCAAAGACCGGACTAGGTGACCGCAAAGAATTTTGATGTCCTAAAAACGAATTCGTTGTCCAAATGTTTCCTATACGTCAGAATTTCGAGTTATCCTAACCCAAAAGTGAAAAAATCTCAATTTTCAGCCATATTTCAAACAATATAACACAAGCAACCAAGGAAGAACTGAAGCTCTTCCAGATTTCGAGGCGGGAATCGAACCCGCAAGCCTACGAAGTGGGTCCAAAGCCTATGCCTTAGCCGCGACGACCATCGTCCCACTTTGTTTAGTACTCGTTTTTATCTTCAATTTCTATTTGTAATCATGCTGAACAGATTATTTTTCTCTGAGATATGACATATTAACCATTTTAGTTTCACACTGAAAAACTAACAAAGAAGGAGAAAAAATAAAATAAAATTGTGTTATTTGATTGATAAAGGGTTTGGTGTCTAAAGGTTTTTGAGTTTGCTGAATCCGAATTAGAGCTCAGATTTTCAAAATTCAAGATGACACATCTTTGCTTGTTTTTCAGTGTGAAACTCAAATGATTAAAGTGCCTCTTCTCGGAGAAAAAGAATCTGTTCAGGATGATTCAAATTAAAATGAAAGTTAAAAAGCAGTATAAAACGATAGCATAAGCTGTTTTAAAGGGACAAAATCGCTCCTCGTATTATATTGTTTCAAGTGTGCCTGATAATAGACATTTTTTCACTTTTGCTTTAGGGTATCTCGATATTCTGACGTATAGGAAAATTTGAACAACGTATTCGTTTTTAGAGCATCAAAATCATACTTAAAAAAAAATATATATATTTTTATTTTTTTATTTTAGAGAAACTCATACCACTAGCGATGTATGGTTCGCTACCGAATTCAGAGCAGCTGAAAGTATTCTGGAAGGCTCCTAAAGATACTCGTAAGGTTATTGTTGCAACAAACATCGCAGAGACTTCTATTACCATACCAAACATCGTTTACGGTAAATTATTTCAAAAATTGTACGCACACCTGACTTAAAATATACATCCGTCCCAATTTTAATTATAATATCTATGTACAGCAGGACCTGTCGCATCGGGACTCCTCGCATCGAAATCCTCGGAGGAAAGTAGTCCCCACTCGTAAACTTTCTCCACTGACTGTGATAGGTAGCCGCACGCGCGCAAATACGCAGCAGACGCCACGCGATGGAAGTCAGTGCTGTATGTATGAAAATTCACCGGCCCCTAACGGCCGATCAAATATTAGGGTCTTGTACATTTTCAGATACGTCACTACCAGGAAGTTTAGCTAAGATTTGTTTCTACGAGCTGCCCGATCGAAAGTGGAGACCCGGTCCGTCCCGATCCGACGAGTCCTACTGTATTTTACAAATAAATTAAGTTATGATAATAATTGTAAGATTCGTCCTGGGCTCCAAAATAATTCTAAATCAGAATAAAGTAATTGTAGGATGGCAGTCTAAAGGGGCAGAAGCATTGTTTTTTGGATAATCAGATTATTTGCTAAAAAATTCAGAAAAATTCAAGTATCCTCAATTATCTACTAAGCAAAACTGCCACCTGATTCCATGATTATTCAAAAATCTCTTATAAACAATTTTTCGCCGCACATCTCTATCCTCACAGAATTTTTTGCTTCTTTTATAGCTATACATTTTTACATACAAGATCTTCTATTCCTTTGACTGTGCAGAAGTATTCCGTTGTACTTAAAGCTGCGTAGTGGAGTTCTATTCTCTATATGGTACTTAAGTCTGTGCATTAGAGTTCTGCGGTACTTACGGCTGGCCATAGATACTACGATACTGAGTACTTAAAAGATGGGTTATCCGTTTAGGAGGAAAACTCATCTGGAAATATGCATGCAGCTTTGATGCGCGTGTTTTGTAATGGCCGGCAAGCTAGTGATGTGATGCAGTGGCAACGTACATAGCTGCTTGCTACACGGCTGCCTGGGGTTCGATTCCTTCCTTTTTAATTTCTATACTGTTTCTTTCCTTTTATTAACTAAACCGTGAAATAACTTGAATGATTAATTTTTAGTATCATAAGCATTTAAAAAAAAAATTTAGAAGCGTTTTGTATTAAAATCGGGCAATAATTACGAAAATAATTATGCCATATTGCTGATTAAGGGGAGGCACCGCTGAAATTCCAACCTATTTAAATTGAAAAGACTCAAGGGTAGTAATTTTTTTCATAGAACTATTTTCACCCAAGAATTACGTGATGCAGTCAAAAAAATTATAGAAAAATTTTTCAGTGATTTAGAATTTTTAATTTTTCCATTATTCTAGATGTCGACAAATCAATGCGAGAGTTTGTTTGAAATCGTAAAAAAAACCTACAAAAAAATTGCCGATAAGAAAGAAAATAAACTGTAGAAGAAGATCGACTTTAAAGTTTAAATTTCAATGATTTTAACCTAATAAACAGTTGTACGAAGTCTGAAAATTTTTTTTTATGTAATTTTATATCAGTTTTCATGTGAAAAGAAAATAATTTGCCTATTTTCTACGAATTTATCCATATATTTGTTTATAACCAAGGAAAACCTCTTTTGGGTGTTGTTTCTACAATTCAGTTTATAATAAGTACACATTATATAGGAATTTCATTTCCGTCTTAGCAGTGTAGAATTTGTTGAATAGCTCCACTACATTCATTTACTTTCACATAAATATATATATATATATACATAACACTGAAGTCAAAAAAAATGAAAACAAACGATTACGCACAAAACCTAATATGTAATAAAACCAACTTCAAAGTAGTGAACTGTTTTGACAAAAGTAAACGAAAATGCCTCGCCATAAAAGGTCAAAACATTTTCATAATTTAGCAAACAAACGGTGGAAAAAAAGTATTTCTGTGGAAGTGAATAATAGTGACGAACCTATGCAAGTAAGAGAAGAAATTCCCTGCAATCCAGTAGAAGCTAATAATATTCTTGAAAACAATAATGCTGAAGTTGAAATTCAGTCACAGAGGTTACCTAACAAGACCGTTCGCATTGAAAAAAAGTTTGATACACTCGCTAAAGAAGCGAATATCGACAATAATAATTGTGAATATGTCTTTCTTGATTTCTCACAGATGAATAGTTTATTACTCAAAGTAAAATGTGTTGATTGTAATGGAACTTGTTTGAAATTTGAGCTAGCTAATGAACGACATGGATTTTCTCGTAAAATCATTCTGCAATGTGAGGATTGTAAAATGAATGGCTTCAAAGGTACAGTATCCGAAACATACACATCGAAGCGTTTTACCTCTGAAGGAACTACTCGACCACCTTTTGATATAAATTTGCGTATAGCTGCAGCATTTATGTACATGGGAAAGGGTTACACTGGAATTGAACAGTTTTCCATGTTTATGAATATGCACCCCTTTGCACAGTCAACTTTCGACGACTATGTGAAATCATTAGTTGGTTCTATTGATAAGTTTACGCAAATAATGTTGAAGGAATGCCGGTCTCTTGTAAAGAAAAGTTGCATGCAAAATAAAGATCTAGTAGGTGAAAGAACCGCAAAAGAAAACGACGCCGAACTAGTAGAAAAAGAAAGAGGAGAAAACGAAGAAGAGAAAGAAAACGAAGCAGAAAAAGAAGAAATTCTAAATATTGCAGTCAGTTACGACGGGACTTGGCATACTCGCGGTTACAGATCAAATCATGGAGTTGGTTGTGCCATTGAAGTCGAAACTGGATTCGTGATGGATTTTGACTTCATGACAAAATTTTGTCTTGCATGTTCCATAGCAGCAGCTAAATTAGGTGAAGACTCCCTAGAGTATGCTGCATGGCAACAAGAACACGCTGCTCACTGCCAAAAAAATCACTTTGGTTCTTCAGGAGCAATGGAAACTTCAATAGCGGAAGCAATTTGGAAACGTTCAGTAGAATACGGTTTTCGATTCACTACATTGCTTTCAGACGGAGACGCGAAAACTTTCAATCACCTAGTCAGTCTAAATGTATATAGATCAGAATATGAATTGATAAAAGATTAATGTATAAATCATGTAGGAAAGAGGTAAATAAAATATATTTCGCGTTCTGTTTTTATATAATTTTTAAGAAATAGATATTTCATGGCCAAAGTTACTCTTAGTGGAAGAGGCTACGGTCAATTGAAAGAAACTACTATCCGAAAGCTCGCCGAGTATTATAAAAAGGCTATATACAGGAACAAAGACGATATTCAGGTATATATTCAAAAAATTTTTGTTCGAAAAACCATGTATAAAAGTATAAAATATATGTAAAAAATATCAGAAAAATGTGATTGCTTCCTAAAAGTGATATATGAATACTTTTGCTAAAAATTTAAAAACTGCTGGAACTATATTACTAATGTATATGTAGACACGTGATATAATTATAACATTTTTCCATTAGGCAATGAAAATTGAAATATACGCATCAATTTATCATGCTGTGTCCACTGATGAAGAACCTCAACACACCAAATGTCCTGAAGGTCCATCTTCTTGGTGTTTCTACCAAGCGGCAATAGCAAATAATAAATCACCAGAAGCGCATGCAAAAAATGTGCGTACGCCTCTAAATAAAGTTTGCTTCGAAAAGATACTTCCGTTATACAAAAGGTTGACGGAAGAATCATTGTTGATTCGGTGTGCCCGCTGCCTAACGCAAAACGCCAACGAGAGCTTGCACAATGTTATTTGGAGTAAGTGCCCAAAAGAGATATTTGTTTCGAGACCACGTGTGGTGGCAGCAGCATCTATAGCGATCTGTGAGTATAATCTTGGAAGAAAAATGACTGTGACCGGAATTATGAAGGAAGCGGGACTGTCTATAGGCCAAGAGACAATAGAAATTGCACAAAAACGCGACACTAAGCAATTGGCAAGAGGGGTCGAAAAAGTCACTGAAAGATTCAAAAATTCACGCCGCATTATGGCTTTAGCGCAGAGCAGAAGAGAGGAGGCGTTGGTTGAAAGTGAGGGAGTAATGTATGGTGCGGGAATGTTTTGAAGGTTTTCAATAAATATATTGTATTTATGAAAGCAATATGCGTTATATGTTCGACGTATGTTATATGTGTGATACACCGTACAATAGTTGAAATGTACACAATTCTGTGTTATACAACATCTAACTTTATAAACGTTTTTTTTCAACAATTCTTATTATTTATGAACAGCGTCTTTTCTGCGAAGTTTGTTAAGTATTTTGAAGTAAATGTAAAATACATTTTGATAATTCTAACTTTCAAAAAATCACAAAAATAAGGAAAACAATTTTTTTCCGAATTTTTTGACCCTGGACAAGTTTTTATTAGGTTTAAATGCTTAAATTATTTAAATTTAGCCTTTAGAGTCGATCTTCTCCTACAATTTATTTTATTTCTTATCGGCAATTTTTTTGTAGGTTTTTTTTACTATTTCAAACAAACCCTCGCATTGGTTTGTCGACATCTAGAATAATGGAAAAATTCTAAATCACTGAAAAATTTTTCTATAATTTTTTTGACTGCATCACGTAATTCTAGGGTAAAAATAGTGCTATGAAAAAAATTACTACCCTTGAGTCTTTTCAATTTAAATTGGTTGGAATTTCAGCGGTGCCTCCCCTTAAATTTTATTCTATTTTGAAATTTGAAAATAATATTATTTAATAATATTAGGTACTGTTAGCTACAATTGATAAATATAATTTAATTCAATTCAGTCAGCAAGATGGAAGAATTATTTTCCGGATTAATGTCTAATTTTAATAGGAAATGATTCAAAAATTTAAAGAAAAAATTTTAATGATTTTGAAAATAATTAATTTATGTTTCAAATAAGAATTCCTCCCAAACATCCGAGCATTGTGCCCTTGTACTTTATACCACAACAAAACTATGTGAGACCTATTCATGATGCAATAATAGAATAGAAATTCAAAATATTATCTCTCAAAAACAGAAGTGTTTACATCAATTCTTATATCTAGCTTCTTACTTCTATATTACATATAGCGCAATCTTATTGCCGAAAGAGTGATCGAGCGATCGAAAGCGAGAGAGCGAATGAGAGCGAGCGCGAGCGCATCCGCATCTTAATCTACTTATACTACTACTCAATCACTACTTACAGATCTTTATGCTTCTAATCTAAGCGACTTCCGTTTCCTTTATCTTTCGCTTTCACTTATTTTCTATCTCATTCTTATTTTGTTATTTTTCCACATCCATTCTTTCTTATTCGCCCCTCTAGCGCCCTCCAAATCCTTCATCCACTCCTCACACATTCGTTCCACCCCCAGAATCTTTACCACATTCTCTTGCCACCTTCCTTTATCTTCCATTCATCTCGTACATCCGTTTCATACATGCTCCCATGTTTCCTCCTCCCACTCACATTTCTGCACTTTCTGTACTCCTTCCTTTTTATCATCTTCTACCATTTATTATATTTTGATTCCTCAATCATTCCCCACCTTTCCATTAATTGTATTTTCCTGTCCCTTCCCTCCAATTCTTCATAGCTTACTCCATTCCTCTCTCCTATATCTCTAGCACTAAAAAACGCCCTCCTTTCTTATTCCCATCTTGTTAGTTCTACTGCCCTCCCTCTCCTTTCTTCTACCTCCTAAAAACACTTTTTCGCTAACTCCCCTCCCTTTCCCTCCCTCAACTTCGTTTTAAATTGCCATGCCCTCTCACCCGCTCTATTACTTAATTTATCCCTTTGCGCTTTTTCTCTCACCATATATCCAGTCGTCCTCCAGTCTACCCCTAGCGTCCACCTTACATACCTTTCTTGTCAGCTCTCACTCTCTTTCCTTCTATCCCTATATCTCCGCTCCATAACCTAATACCGGCGATAACAACATATCAGATAACCACATTCTCCTTCTCCAATCTTTTTCGAACCTTTTTTTTTCCTATTCTCCATATCTGTTTCATTACCCCTGCTATTTTTTTATCCTTTTTCTTATATGAGCTCTATGATCTACATTTATTTGCAAGGTATATCCCAAATATTTAAACTCCTTTACTTCTTCTAATTTTACTCCCTTTCATCTCCCAATCCATTTCTTTCTTTCTTCTCCCTCCTTTTCTAAACCTCATTATCTTTGTCTTTTCTACGTTTAAATTCAACTTTTTCTGATCTAAGTATTTCTCCAATCCTGGAATTAAGCCCGTCATCCCTTCTTCATCCTCAGCCATCAACACTATATCGTCCGCGTATGCCAGTGTGTATATCTTTGCCTCTCCTGTCCTAATTCCTCTCCATCCTTTTCTCTTTGTTCCTTCTTCTAAGTCTGAGAATAATATATTAAATAAAAGTGAGCTCAGAGGACATCCTTGCCTTACTCCTCTCACTAACCAGAAATTCTCTGTCTCAGAAAAAACTCAGAAGATCTCTCTGAAAATTTTCGATACTCTCTTTATTAAGCCCTCTCGTATCTCCTTTTTCGCCATAACTTCTATCTCAACTCGGTCCGAGTAGTCAAACGCCGCCTTTAAGTCCATGAATATTGCTATCATTGCCCCTTTCTCCCTTTTAAACCTTTTATTTATCAGATAATTCAGAACATATATGTTGTCCATCAACCCCATTCCTTTTCTAAACCCCGGCCTGATTCGGTAACTTTATATTTTTTTCCTCAACTTCTTTCTTCAGTCTCTCCGATAAATCAGTTACATATAATTTATACAATGTTGGCATCAGCGTCACACCCCTATAATCATTAACCTCCTCCCCTATGCCTTTCTTCACTATGAGTACCACTAAGGTACTATATTAGATGGGAATATGCAAGCTGCCATCTTGGTTCCCCGCGAAATTGAAAATCCGTCTTTTTTATTTGCGTGTTTAACGTACGTCCTGCTGAAGAAAACCGGGTTTCTAACCTTACTTCCTTGTGGATCTTATTTCGCTTTAACGTACCAAAAAAATGCTCACAGGCAATTTAATGACATATAACCATAAGCTTCAGACCCCAGATATTTAAATTATATTGTTTCATTGATAAATATGAGTACTAACTTCGCATAATTTTGAATTACAATTCGGTTCCATTTGTCGCGTCTACAATTTATAATCCATATTGACAGTCTTTCTCTTTGTACTAGTGGAAAATGATAAAGTTTAAATCCATCTTCGTTTCTGTTTTTACGAAACAGAGCACTACAGCAGACCATTTTTATTAGATTCTAAACTTAATTTTAACTAAAGTACACGACATGCTTATCGCATTGTTTCCCGCAAACTGTCCAGGAACCAATATGGCGGTTGCATATTCCTGTCTAATATAGTACCCTAGTACCACTACTCCTTGTTTCCATAACTCTGGCCACCCGTCTCCTGTCCATACTCTATTACACATTATCCATGCACATTCCTTCAGTTCTGTCCCCCCCATATGTTCAGACCCCCCGCATATGTCAACGCTATGTTCCTTTTTCTTTCATCTCTTTCTTTCCTTTCTAATCTTCTTTCTATTTCCCTTAGCCTTTCCCTCTTCTTATTCCCACTCTCCCCATCACCAAACGCCCGGTTTGATATTTCCATCTACGCTACCCTACTTTCCAACTGTGCTCCCTTTTTATTATGCTCATTTTGCTTTTTCTTCCTGCCTTTTTTCGTTCATATGTATTATCTCTATCATCATTTCACACAATTCTTCTAACTTTAACTTTTCAATTTCTATCGGCCCTCTTTGTTCAACTTTCTTAGGGTGGATCCTACTTCTATCTTATCTTCACTGCTTCCTCTTTCCGCCCTATCTCTCTTCATATTTAGGAACGTTTCGATTGAGACAAAACTATCTGCCCTCAGTCTCTCCCTTTCTACCGTTTCTCTATACTGTTCCCTCCTTTTTGTCTCACTTTTCGGCGTACAGAACACTTCCTCGTCTTATTCCATCAAAACGATTCGAAGCAGTGTGGTCTGTAAGGATAGTCCGACCCCAGTATAGGCGTTAGTTCTCGTTTTCGAGGATAGCCACTGGGACGTACTTGTAACAGGGCATCCATTCCTGCAATAAATTCAGGTTCAAGGCAATCTGCTGGTGTATGATCCCTGAAAAATCATTGTGTTTGTGAGTATACTCGTTATAAGCTAACGTTCTGCATCCATCAATAATGTGCTCGATGGATTTATTGGGCCACCACAAATGCTTCAGTTTCAGGAAAGAGTTCTCCCTTCCGTAGCCACAGGTCGGATGCCTCACTATCCATGTTGGGTTGACCTTGTATACTGGGATGTTGTCGGAGACCCCTCAACAAATGCTGATAATCACCCGCAAGTTAAGTTCAAACCCAGGTGACGATATACACAGCTGAAAGGACATCCATCACGCCACTGCCACTCGTGCAACTTGGTAGGGCTATCCACTTACTTGCCGAAGTTGTGTGGTGCATTCGATATTTCGTTATCAACGCGCGGATGGTTCCCAATATAAGATGTAATTTTCGTTTACTAAAACGGGCACTAGAATGTATCTATAGAAAGGCATCCATTCTGTTAAGAGTCCTAGGTTCAGGACAAGTTGTTGATGTATAATGCCCGCCACATCATTATGTCTGTTCGTATATTCTCTTTGAGCCATTACGCGACAACCATCAATAATGTGCTCGATGGATTCGTTGGTATTTCCACATATTCGGCACCGGTCAACCACGTCTTGATGTAACACGTGCTTGCGATCATTTTTGGCGCTGCAAACTCTGTCCTGAATCGCCATGACGAATCCTTCTGTTTCTGGATACAGGACGCCTTTTTTCAGCCCAATATTGGATGCCTCACTATCCACTTTATGTTGATCTAACGTTTTAGGGCGCTCGCCGTGGATGGCTTTTTCCATCTATTGCGTTCCTAATTCCTCTATGGTTTCTACCCTGATATTCAAGGCCTCCTCTAAGGACATATTCAAGGGTGTGTAATCAAGATACGCATTACAGATGGCGTTGTAAAGCGTAACATCTCGCTTGCTGATAAAATAGTCTCGCAACTACATAACTTGTAACTTACACAGTTTTTTGACATCTACAACTCCCCTACCCCCTCCATCTCGTGGTAGCCATATGCCTCTGGAGGATGTGATGATGCTGGATCATCATTAGGTTGCGCAAGAACATGTTGCTGATGTTCATCATCGACATTTTTACACGCCAAATCAACCTGTTGTTTAATTTCCATTGCTTAGTCTTCTGAGATATGTAGATTATTCCTGATGTCCTTCACCTGAGCGATAAGATCTCTCAGCGCGACTTTCTTTATATAAGGATACTTTGCAGCAAAACATTGTCCTTATCTTTCAGCCTTTTTCGCTTTTGGTTTCAGACTTCGCACTTACATAATGAGCCTAATTGCCTAATAATAATAATAATAGGACCGAACCGCGGCGACGACCAGGCAATGGCCCCGGACAAACGTGAGAACATCGATTTAAATGGTCAGACCAACTCAGGAGAGACATCCTT
>CAKNYM010022472.1:0-13676 GCA_932195095.1 Andricus curvator | reverse complement strand
TACAGAGCGTCTTGTAGATCCAAGTTGTCAGTATGACTGCTCGGAACCTAAGACGATTAACAAGAGTGGCTCTGGGGTTTATATACGCTGGGTACATGCAAAAGTCACGTACCTCGCCAAAAGTGAGCGATGGCACGCGCGATGACAAATGTGAGCTATAGCACGTTCTTCAATAAATCAACCAGATGTCGTTTGACTTCGAATGGCTCACACGAGTGACTACTAATTTCCGTCCACCGTGATGGTCAGTGATTGCGCATCTCTACTCTTGAACTTTTCATGAATAGGGATTCTAGATGCTACTTATCTGTATTTCCATATATCTAGTCAGACGCTCTTAATTACTGCATTTTCTGACTATACATAATTTCTTTCACTTACTTTTTAGGTGATATATTAATAGTGTGAAATATCTCAATAAAATTATTGCTTCAGTTTCAGCACACTTATGTACTTATATTCCATATATTTGGAATTGACTTTGAAATTGTTATTGTTTAAATTATTCGGATTATGAGTACATTCGTATGTTTATAGATACAAATATAGTTATCTTATAATGGTAGAATCTGCAATTAGCCTCTTCCATTAACCGAGCTTCGTCGATATTCACTGAGTTCGTATCCATTCACGGTAACATGCTTCAAGTACCTCGTGGTTTCTATCTTACCGGCCGTAGCACAGTTACAACAGTTAGGTTTAAACTCAGAGAAAATCGGTAATGCTCTGTTTATAGTTGATGGCGTTAGCCTGAAATACGTGGGGTAAGGTAGGTTGCACCTAGTTAGGCGTTACATAAAATTTTGTAAAATTTTGGAATGTAACGCGCCACGCGAGTTAATTTGGGCACGTCGACATATTGTCTTGTTAAGAAGACTTAAATTTTACATGTTGATAATGCTGGTAGAAATACATACTCGAATTAGTATTAGTTAGTATGCATATAATACTTTAGTAGATTTGAGTTATATTAATTAAGAGAATTTACAGGATCCATAAAAGCGAATAAAACTTGCAAATAAGGTAAAGGAAAGCCTTGATGAAACAACTTGGGAGACGCAAATACACAATAAAAATGTAGAGGACGCATGGACGATGTTTCAGGAAATCATTTTTAGGAGTTTAACTGAAGTCTGTAGCACTGTGGTTGTAGGAATAATGACTGCGTTTGCTTGATGGAATGATGAAATAAGAAAACCAATAATAAAAAGAGACAGGCCTATCTGAGAAACTTGAATATCACAGATCTTGAAAATGACGATAGAATTAGACTACAGCACGATTACAAGGGCAAGAGTAGAAAGGTTAAAATACTAGTTAAAAAAAGCAAGGATAAAATCAAAGCGCAAGAAGAGAGGAAAATGCAAAACACTCTCGAGGTAAATAAGGAACTTTTGTTTGTCAATTACGCAAGAACAACAAGAAAGGATGTTGTAGTACAGAGTCAGTCGGAATTAGAAGTAGCTAGTGTAAAATAGTATTATGATGAGGACAAAGTAGAAGACAGTCATAGGGATAATTACAAGAAATTATTGGGAGGTTAAGCTACGGGGCAGCACAACTGCAACATAGAGGACGATGGGTCGGAAAGCCCGGTTAATAAAATTAGGTTGGCTAAAGCTAGGGATATCATTAAGGTGGCTTGACCAACTCTATACCAGGCAGTCCTCCCCAGAACAAGACTCCCCCGTTTCAGGCTTTTCATCACTTCCCAAAGTATAGATCGGTTTCAGGATATATCGGACAAGCTTCCCCAGGGTATCACTCCTCACAGTAAAAAAACGGTATGTAGCAGCCTGGAAAAATTGGGCAGGTCTTCCTACAGGAAGGCAAATTGGGACATCACTTGCCACAATGAAAAACGATTTGTAGCAATAGATTTAATGCATTCACAATGATCATTATGGTAAATTAAAAATTTTTAAAGTTTTTTTGGGTTTCAATCGTTTGCGAAACTATGAATGTTGCCGACGTTTCGTGAACATTGCAGTTCACTTCTTCAGGGCTGACCTGAAACTGCAGTTTCAGGTTATGTAGTTCTTATATATGTATTCTGTACGATGCCTGTGATTGGCCAGAGCGCCCCATGGTGGGGTCTGGTCGAACTTGATTAGCCAATCAAGTCTTTTTTTAAAAACCCGGGAGGACGGAAAGCCAAATCGGATTGGTATTATATCCATTGTCCCTATTGATGTTATTAGGGTGTTTTATAATTTCGATTGCTTCTCTATGTTTGCTCAGAAAAATATTGTACGTTTTTGCGATGATGGTTGTTTTGTCAAATAAGATGCTATGTCCTATTTCGATATGATTCTCAGCTAGTACTGATTGTGTGAAATGTTTTAGCCTGATTTTACTCTCATGTTCCTTTACACGTTGGCTCACACCCCTCCCGGGTTCTCCAATATAGACTTTTCCACAAGAACAAGCGATTTTATATACTCCCGGATCACTGAAAGGTGCCTTTTTATCTTTAGCGTTGTTTAGAAGTTGTCCTATTTTCGCAGGTGGCTTAAATATAGTTTCTATGTTGTGTTTTTTGAGAATTCTTCCTATTTGTTCTGTGCTAACTTGAATGTAGGGTAGGCTGGTGGTCGTTTTTCTCTCTCTTTCTTTAGTAGGTTGCGTTGACTTGTTTTTTTTAGTGGATTTTCTTATTGCTTCATTACTTTGTTTGTTTGTGTAATCGTTTTGTATTAGGATTTGTTCAACATTTTGTAGTTCATTTTGTACGTTATCTTTATCTGTTATGGAGACAGCTCTGTATACAATGGAGTTGATGACCGATTGCTTTTGAGACGGGTGGTGGTGGGAGGAGGCATGTAGGTATCTGTTTGTATCGGTAGTTTTTCTGTAAACTTCACCAAGGAATGTACAATATTTTTCCAAGGAAACATAGAGAAGCAATCGAAATCCTAAAACACCCTAATAACATCAATAGGGACAATGGATATAATACCAATCACATTTGGCTTTCTGTCCTCCTGGGTTTTTAAAAAAAGACTTGATTGGCCAATCAAGTTCGACCAGACCCCACCATGGGGAGCTCTGGCCAATCAAAGGCATCGTAGAGAATACATATATAAGAACAACATAACCTGAAACTTCAGTTTCAGGTCAGCACTGAAGAAATGAACTGCAATGTTCACGAAACGTCGGCAACATTCATAGTTTCGCACACGATTGAAACCCTAAAAACCGTTAACAAATTTAAATTCTAATTTATCGATTTGTAGCAACTTGGAAAAAGTGAGCAGGTATTTGCATAGGTCGGCTGTTTCAACCATTACTCCGAAAATACTTAATTAAATTTATAGGAAGAAAATATTTAGTCCTGAAATGTTTTGTAATACAATTAAACGCGTAAGCAGGTCTTGTACGATGTATTTGTTCATTCATACTACACAAAAAATATAGAGCTGAGACAAAATTGTATATCACATGGGTTCTATGTCGTTTTTCCCGTAGAATACAATGGTTCTATTAGTTTCTTCTTAACAGATATTATTAAATAAACTGATTGAAATTCGATAATTCTAATTTTCAAAATGAAAAATCATCTTTCAATAAACTATTCTTATTCCAACCTTAACTTTCCTACTATATCAATGAGTCTGCCCATGAGACATAATACACTTAATAATTGCCATTTAGAGTTGAAAATACTAATATTTTCGATAGCAAATTTAAGTTACTACTTGAATGTAGTGCTTTGCGAAAACACCGTATTATTACCTCATTCCATGCCGAATGACGTAATATACGCCAGCGTTCACGAGGATGATAAAATTCCCAAAATCTCATAAATTGTATTATCACAGGAAAAAGTCTCTGTTCTGCTGCCCCGGTGATCAGTGTTCTTTTCTCAACAGCGCTGTGAGAAGTGATCTCCCAATTTGACACCCTGTGGAAAGACCAGTCCAGTTTTACCAGGCTGCTACATACCGTTTTTCACTGCGAGAAATTATATCCCAATGTTGCGACCCTGTGGGAAGACCTGCCCGCATTTACTAGGCTGCCAGATATCGTTCTCCACTTTAGGAAGTGATGTCCCAATTTTTTACCTTATGGGAAGACATGTCCACCTTTCTTAGGCTGCTACGTATCGTTTTTCACTGTGGGGAGTAATGTCCCAATATGCCAGCCTGTGAGAAGACCGGCCCACTTTTCTTAAACTGCTACATATTGGTTTTCAGTGCAGGCCGTAACGTCCCAAAGTAGCCATCCTATGGGAAGACCTGCCCCCTTGTGCCACGCTGCTACAGATAGTTTTTCAATCTGAGTAGTGATGTCCCAATTGGCCAACCTGTGGAAAAACCTGCCCACAACTCATATTTAAGATTTTTATATTAAATGTAGTACAAACTTTCTTATATTTCAACTACTAAAACCTATCAGCTTTGACTTCTTCAGTGTGTGATGGTAGATCCTCAGATCATGGACGAACTTTCTGGCCCTTCCCGCAAAAGGCCTGTCAGATGTTATCTAATCAATCACACACTGAAGACGGGATGCATTCCATCTTGCCCAGACAAGCTTCTTGTTCAGTTGAAGCAGGAGTCTTTTGGTCTTTTGATCCAGAGTTCGGACTCCTCCGAGATATGCCCACGATGAAAAGAATCTATTTCAACCGGATCTTGGAGAATAGGAGGAACCTGGATGTTAATGTTTCTTCTTGTCCTGTAATCGCCATCATCTTTCAGGTGGAGTCTGCTTTCCGCGATTGGTTTTAATGTCGCTTTCTCCTCTTCGTCTGCGGCTTTTTCATGAAGCGGTTGATATCCAGTTAGCCAGAGGTAGGCAGCTTGAATTCGCAAACAGTGTTTCGAAAAGTGCTGAAGCTCTGGATGTTTCTGGCACCACAGAGTGTGCTTGCGCGCCATCAAGCCTCTGCGAATACGGATAATGCTGGCATCGTAGAATTTTAGCAATTCATACTGAGTCGATCCGTCCACTCAATAGTGTGAGCGGCGCGCCGGTTCGTCGTCGTGTTTCTATCCAAATTATTTTCAGCTCCCCGAAATCTAGGGCAATGGACACTGTTTACCGACCCATTGTCGGATGCTCTGCAAGTTCGATCGTTTTGAACTGCATCTACAAATAGGTTTAAATATCATTGTTATTTCCACGCGCAGCCATGGAAAGGTTTTGTCCATCCTTGCAGAGTTCCGCATGTGAGCAGAAGGCTGCATACCCTAGGAGCTCGCTCGGTATCCTAGAGTCATTGTCGTAAGACACCTAACCCAAATGCCATTCAGCTTTTGGCATAGTTGCCATGTTTCCGCGACTGGTTATCAAGTATCGTAACCGTATTCAGCAGAAATGCTTGGTACAGAGACCTTCTATACGCAACCGGAGGACGCGTCTGGTGGCTTTGTGATATATATATATATATATATATATATATATATATATATATATTATATTATTATCTTTATTATATATTATCTATCTTCCGTTTCGGTTTTGATTCCTTGGAAATCGAACCGAAGGGCCTATGACAAAGCCACCGAACGCGTCCTCGGGTTGCGGATAGAGGGTCCCTGTACCAAGGGTTTCTGCTGAATATGGTTACAATAATTAATAAACAGTCGCGGACAATTGTAGAGGGATGGTCCCGAAGGAATAACCCCTAAGAGGAGGTGTAACAACCGTGCCGAAAGCTGAATGGCACCTGGATGAGGTGTCTCAAACGGTAACTTTGGGATACCGGGCGACCTCTCAGAGTATGCAGCCTTATCCTTGCATGCGAGGCTCTACAAGGATGGACGAACTCTTTACTCTAGCTGCTCGTGGGAACAACAATGACAACACCAAACATAGTTGTAGTAAGTGCGGTTCAAAACAATCGAACGCGCAGGGCTCCCGACAATGGGTCGGACAACAATGCCGAATACCCTGGAGTTGGGGGAGCCAATCAAGATGGAGTTAATGCGATTGACCAGCAGAATCTCATTAAATTTAAGTGGACCGATCCACTCAGGGACGACCTGCTGGAGTGCTATGATACCAGTATGGCCCCTGAACGAAAAGGTTACATGGCGCGACTGCATACTCTGTGGTGCGAGAAACACCCAGAGCTCTCGCATTTTTCGCAAAAATGTCTGCGAAACCGTGCCGAGGATCTCCGGAAAAGGGGTAAGGGGTAAGGCGACATTGAGACCAACCGCGAACAGGCATCCAATAGAAGAAGAGCGATGCTTCAGGACCCGGAGAAACATTAATATTCAGGTGTCTCTCAAACCAAAAATCTGGCTGAACTGAACGACGAGCTTCGTGGAGATTTTTCCGAAGAATCCGACCTCTGGACTATCAATTGTAGTGTGTACAATGCAGCGAGAACTTTGGCAGATGCAAACCGCAAAACAAAAGCAACGGTTGATCATAAGACCAAAAGACGAATGCATCAACTCAGCACAAAGATAGGCTAGGCAAGGCAGTATGCGTCCCGCATTCAGTGATTGACTACATTACATCTGGCAGGACTTTCACTGCCAAGGTTCGACAGTTCGCGTGGGAGCTGCGGATCCGTCATCACACACTCGACAAGTCAAAGCTACTGACCATCAGGCAGGATATTGTTGACAGAATACGAGTACTATCTCAGGGTGTCTACCCTACCTGGGAAACCTGGAAAACCTGGAATTGTCAGGGAATTTTTATATACCTGGAAAAACCTGGAAATGTCAGGGATTTTTTTTTAAAGTCAGGGAATTTTTTCGAGAGGATGCTTAATTTTTTTTTAATTGCAATATTAAATTGAATAACAATGATTCTTTATTTGTAAAAGTAGCTTTATATTACTGTATCGAACTATTTTATTGAATAATCGTTTTTTTTTGTTTGAAATCAATTTTTTAAACTGAAAATTTAACTATTCTATTTTTGGTTGAAAATTGGTCGGTTTTAGTTGAAAATTCGTGCAGTTTGTTGAAAATTCGTTCTTCTCTGGTTGAAATATCAACTACTACATTTTTTGTTCCGAATTCATCTTTTCTGAATGAAGATTTAATTACTTAGTTGAGAGTTACTCTTTTGTTAAAAATTAATTTTTTGTTGTTAAAGATTCATTTTAAATGAAAGTTCATCTCCTTGGTTGAAAAACGAGCTATTTTGTTAAAAATTCATTTCTTTCTTTGGCTGAAAATTATTTTTTTTACTGCAAATGTAACTATTCTTGTTGCAACTTTAACTATTTTGTTGAAAATTTTTTTTTTACTGAAAATGTAACTATTCAATATTTGGTTGGAAAATTATCTTTTTTAGTTGAAAATGTTGACGTTTCTGGTAGAAATTAATCTTCTGAATTGACAATTAATCTTTTTGTTTGAAATTTAATGATTCTAGTTAAAGACTCATAATTTTAGTTGAAAATTCATGTTTTTAGTTTCAAATTCAACTATTCCAGTTGAAAATTTATCACTTTGTTTGAAAATGTAACATTTTTTTTTTAAATTAGTTTTTTTGTTGTTGCAAATTAGTTTTTTTTCTACCGTTAAATGCAACTATTCCAGTTGAAAATTACATCCTTTCAGTTGAAAGTTCATTTCTTTGGCTAAACGTTAATTTTTAACTGGAAATTTAAATATTCAATTCTTGGTTTAAAATTTATCTTTTTAATTGAAAATTCATGTATTTTCTTGAAAATTCGTCTTCTTTAGCAAAAATTAATCTTCTTGGTTGAAAAGTCGTCTTTTTGGTCGAAAAATTAACTATCCCGGTTAAATATTGATCATTTCAGTTGAAAATTCATGTATTTTATTGAAAAATCGTCTTTGTGGTAGAAAATTAATCTTCTTGGTAGAAAATTCAAGTATTCCAGCTAAATATTCATAATTTTAGTTGAAAATTCATGTCTTTGATGAAAATAAAACTACTTGGTTGAAAGTTAAATTAAATTTGTTTTTAAAATAAATCTGTTTTTTTGTGTGGAAAATTAATTTGTTTGACTGAAAATTTAACTGTTCCATTTTCGGTTGAAAACTTATCTTTTGTAGTTCAAAATTCAGCTATTTGTTTGAAAATTGATCTTTGCTAGTTCAAAATTCAACAATTTGGATGAAAATTTGTCTTTTTTAAATGAAAATTCAACTATTTCGTTGAAAATCCAAATTTTTACTTGAAAGGTAGGAATTTTAAGCTTCAAATTTTAGGTATAAGTAGATAAAATAAAAAATTTGTTTGAATTATTGTTCAAATTCATGGACTTTAAGAGACAAATTCAAGAAATGATTAATTATGTTTTTAGTATTATTTAATTATTTAATTAATTGATCGTGCTAAAATATTTAAGAATATCTTGTAACATTAATTGAATTCCTAGAAACTGAAAAAAAAACATTATTTATAATAAACTCGTAAAACTGTATACATATTCCGAGTCTATTGTTTGAAAGTATGCGAAATATTTGAATGGCTCCATGCTATGAAAAATTATACCTGGAAAAAACTTGAGTTACCTGGAAAAAACCTGGAATGCCATTCCGAACAGTACCTTTGCGGCAAACCTGGAAACCGAAAGCATAAGGTCACTCATGTGTTTTACATGGATGATCTTAAGATCTATGCTAGAAATCAAGAGAAACTACATCTAGCTCTAGACATTGTCAAACAGTACACTCAAGATATTGGAATGGAGTTTGGGTTAGAGAAATGCGCCAAGGTTAATGTGAAGAGAGGAAAACTTAATGGGATCCCCGAAGATCCTGAGCTCGTTGACAGAAGCCCTATAGACACCTTGGCGCTGGACAGACCTATAAATACCTGAGCGTGTCACAGAGCCGCATTCAGGACGTGACATCTATAAAGGATACTCGCCGATGCAGATACAAACGTCTCATCTGACGGATATGGTCTGCCGAACTGTCGGCAAAAGGTAATGCACATGAACAAAGGCATGCACCTTGAGTCTTCTGTTCCGCGACTTTACACCTCACGCCGTCAAGGTGATCGCGGAATACTGAACCTTGAATGTCTTCACAACAGGATTATTCTGGGTACAGCACATATAGTCGCAAATGGACAACACCTTCTTCTTAAAATGGTCAGGAAACACGAAGAAGTGGGTAAAGGGGCGTTTCTGTACAAAGCAGCGGAGGAGGCTGCTGAAACATTGGCCTTGACTTCAATATCAGGGGTGAGAAAAATGCATCAAATCTTATCCATCTTGAATACTCACTCCTGAAGGCCCGGATTAAGAAAGTACAAGAGAAAAACTTCCGCGAACAGCTCCTCGACAAGAGGATGCGCGGCATCTTCCACAGATGTGTGGAAGATCAGTCGATGTCGTATGAGCTAACGTTTGCATTTCTTAAATCACCCGGATTGAAGTCGGGCACGGAGGGTTTCATATTGGCATGTCAAGACGGTGTAATTTTCACTGTAGCATACCGTCGCCTTATTTTGAGCCAAGACATTGCCGATGGTAGCTGCAGAGCGTGTCATGCACACTCCGAGCATCTAGGACACATACTATCTAGTTGTCCAACTCATGCGGGAACGACCCACATCCAGAGGCACAACGCGGTACTAAGAATGCTTTATTACCATCTCTGTCACTCTAACGGCATTAGCCCAAATACCTCTCCGCTAATCGCTCCTAGAGAAATAGAGTCAATTGTCGAAAATGAGAAGTGCCGCATATACTGGAACTTCATATTCTTGACACCAGCTGACAAAAACGTCACAGCCAAGGAAAAAGAAACGAAAGAGAGGTACAAAGACCTTATAAGGGAGTTGCGATGGTTACACCCGGAATATTCTGTTAAGCTAATCGTCTTGATCATCGGCGCTCTTGGAGGTTCCAAGGTTACACTGGTTAATAGCCTAAAAAGCATCCCTGCGTGTCAACAAAATGCTGAGACACTTGCGGGGAATATGCAGAAGACGGTCGTCCTTGGGTCGCTCTGTGTCCTGAGGGTGCACGAGACTTTTGCCGGATTATCGTATTGAATTCATCGCAGACTGTAACCACCTATCTCACGGTCATGAGACGTGGTTACAGCTGAAATTTTATCGCGATTTCGCTGGGAGCAGGTGCAATTTCTCAGATTAGCACCCGCTCCCAGCGAAATCCTTCGGTTGTCCTATGACAAATTTTTAACTATATATGCATATATATATATATATAATTTAAAAAAAGGGTTAAACAACCACCGCAGGGTTCCACTGAGAGCAACCGTCATCTAAAAATGACACCGGCTCCCTGTAGAACCTCGGTAAATTACACTTATGGCCACGTCTCACAAGCGTGAATGGGTGTTCACAGGGCACGATGTAATCACAATGACAGGCCGGCGAAACCCTCGTGTGTCTTGAGGACACGAAGCGACCCAAGGATGACAGCTTTCTGCATATATCTCGCAAGTGCCTTGGCATATTTTTGGCACGCGGGCATGACTTTAAGGTTACGAACCAGTGATAGTTTTGCACCTCCAAAAGCACCTACCAAAGGACAATTACTTGTACGGAATATTTTGGGTACAGTCATTGCAGCTCTCTTTTAAGGTCTTGATACGTCTTCTCCTTTTCTTTCTCCTTGGCAGTGATGTTGTTTTCGGACGGAGCCGAAAATTTGAACACGAATATAGTTCGTTTCTCGAAGTCTTGAAGAACGATGTCAGGCCTCGAGTGTGCAACGGAGAATGCTTTCCGAAAATCGTAGATTCAGAAAATTTGGCACTTCTCGTTTTGGACAATTGACTCTATCTCCCTTGGAGCGTTCGGCAGGGCAGTTTCGCGACCAACACCGTAAGAGCTACAAAGATAGTAATAAAGCACTCTTAGGGCCGCATTATGTCTATAGATATACGTCGTTCCTTCTGGGGTCGGACACCCCGATAGTATGTGTTCTAGGTACTCAGCGTGTGCATGACACGTTTGCTCCTATCACTGGGAACTTCTTGACATAACATGCGTTCACGGTATGCTAAGGTGGAAATGACACCGTCCTGGCATGCGAACATAAAACCCCTTGTAGCTGAATTAAGCCCTGATGATCTGAGGAAAGCAAAAGTTTGCTCTTTCGACAAAGACTGTTTGTCTATATTTCTGTGAAAGTTTCCGTGCATTTTCTGGTCGAGTAGCTTTTGGTGAAAATTTTCAACTTCTGCTCTCTTCACTTCGGTTTTTAGAAGTGAAGCATCTAGATGGAGTAGTGCACTTTCCTCACTTCTGATGTTGAAATTTAGGCCAAGGGTCTCAGCCGCTTGCTCCGCGGCTTTGTAAAGGAACGCTCCTTTGCCAATCACCTCTTGGTTCTTGACTATTTTTAGGAAAAGGTCCCTGACATTCGCAACGATGTAAGCTGTACTTAGAACAATTCGGTTATCAAGACACTTTAGATTCAGAAGTTCGCGTCCGCCTTGACGGCGTGAAATGTATAATCTCGAAACTGACGAATTGATAAGCAAGCTTTTATGCATATGCATGATCTTACGTGTGGTGATGTCAAGGGCCTTAAGCTCGTTCTTCATCCATTGAACCACCCCAAACGAGTGGAGTAGAACCGGGACAGCAAGCATGTTAGTCGCAGGTACCTTGTTAAACGCCGACAGATTGGAAGACTATATCCATCGGATGAGACGTTTGTATCTGCATCGGACAGTATCCTTTATAGATGTCACGTTCCGAAACCTTGGCGCATTTCTCTAACCCGAACTCCATTCCAATATCTTGAGTGTACTCTTTGACAATGTCTAGAGCTAGATGTAGTTTCTCTTGATTTCTAGCATAGATCTTAAAATCATCCATGTAAAATACATGAGTGACCTTATGCTCGCGCTGGTTAGTGTCGCCACAGAGGTATCCAGAAGAATTTCGTAGTGCGAGAGATAGAGGAAGAAGTGAGATGCAAAAAAGCAAAGGGCTCATGGTATCACCCTGAAAGACGCCTCTCTGGAAGGTGACGTTGTTCGTTGTCACACGATAACTTCTAGATGAGATAGTAAAACTAGTTTTCCAAAGAGGCATCAATCTTTCTATGCATCTCACTATGTGTAGGTGCACCTTCAAGCTTCCCAACAGATAGATGATAAGTCTATGAGAGGTTGAATCGAAAGCATTCCGGTAGTCAATCCAGGCCATTGATGGACGCGCTGATGGGCTGCAGCGTCTTTACAGATACACCTGTCAATTAGCAGGTTATCTCGACAGCCTGCTACACCTTTTTTCGAGCCACGTTGTTCGTACATCTCTCGACACACAGGCTCAATTCGTCATTCTTCATTCTCTGGGTGTGACAAGTTGCCTTTTTTCGGCAGGAGTATAGTGCGACCTAACACCAGCCACTGCGGAATGGGCGTCTCCGACTTTAAATATGAGGTGAATATGCGGGCCAAATTTTGATGTGTGAAAGTAAACTTCTTTCACCAAAAGTTCTTGATACAATGTGGTCCAGCAGTGGAAAAGTTCTTCGTGCCTCTAAGTCAGTATCTTCTTTCAACTTTGGTGTTTTGCGATCGCTGAAGAGGCGCCATGGGTCAGCGAGAAAGTGTTGATTCTCCCTGATCCATCTCTCCCTCTTCTATATTATCCTCCTTGCGTCAGATAACAGCCGTATTTTGTCAACAATATGCTGCTTGATTCTCAGCAGCTTTGACTTGTTCAGTGTGCGATTTAAGATCCTTAGTTCTTGGGTGAACTTTCGAACCTTTTCCGTGAAAGGCCTACCAGATCTTATGTAGTCAATCACACATTGAACACGGGACGCATTATGTCTTGCCCATCCAATCTTCTTATTCAGTTGATGCAAGCGTCTTTTTTATCTTTTGATCCATCGTCGGTTTTAACCTTCGCTTTGAATCAGCCAAAGCTCTCGCAGCTCAGAAGGTGTCTGCTTTCCGCGGTTGGTCTTAATGTCGCTTCCTCATCTTCGTCTGCAGCTTGATCAAGCAGCGGTTGGGGAAGCGCTCCGCTTTCTTCTTTCTTCTGGCACCACAGAGTATGCATACGCGCCATGAAGCCTCGGTGAACAGGGATAATGCTGGTATCGTAGCAGTCTAGCAAGTCATCCTTGAGTTGATTCGTCCACTCAACGTGGGCGTTCCGCCGCACAGTGAGTTTTCTTACAAAATTTTGTTAAAAATTATGCTGACTGCTCAATTTTTGACCGATTCTAATAATTTTTTTTTAAATGCTCGTAATGAATTATAATTTCATGTAGCACTGCTACTTTTTTAGTTCTCTGCAAAAAACTAACCTAAAAAAATATGAACTTGCCAAGGTGGCTGAACCACGAAATTTCGAAACTTTTAAAACCCACAAACATCAAACGTACAAACCTCAAACCCACAAAAATTATACCTCAAACCCACGAACCTCAAACCAACAAAGCTCAAACCTACAATCCTCAAACCCCCAGACCCGTAAACCCACATACCTCAAACCTCAAACGCACAAACCTCGAACACATAAACCTCAAACCACAAACCCACAAACTCACAAACAGCAAACCCACAAAACTCAACCCCCCAAACCCGTAAACCCACAAACCTCAAACCCACGAACCTCAAACTCACAAACCTCAAACCCACAAAAATTAAACCTCAAACGCACAAACCTGAAATCCACAAACATAACACCCCCAAGCTCATGAACCTACCAAACTCAAACTCACAAATCCATAAACCGAAAACCCCAAACCCACAAACCTCAAACACATAAACCTAAAACCACAA
>CAKNYM010022464.1:0-15760 GCA_932195095.1 Andricus curvator | reverse complement strand
TTGTTGCATCATATGATGCAATATCTGTCAACATTGCGCAAGTCTTCAGAAAATTTGGTGGAGGGGGTAAGCGTCTATAAAAGGAGCTATTTCCTCTTGAGCTCCCCAGTAGCAAATAAACCTCCATGCGAACAATTTCAACTAAAGTGATAACAGACTTGGAATTTACAACATACTCATCTAGTGTTGTGTATTGAAGTGTTTGAATCATATACTGTTCAGTGAACATTTTGATAATATTAAAAAAAAAAATGGATTCATTGAACTGCAAGAAGGTTGTGCAGATTTATGATGATGCTTATGACATTTTGCATGAAAATGCAACAGCTTCGGAGATCTTATACTGGAAGCATCAGTGCACCCAGGATATTCGAAGGCTCAATAAAATTTTGCGCCAGGGGAACCAAAATTTATCTTTGGGCGAAAAAAATAAACTACAAGCAACTATTGGCCTACTGACATCCAAGAATAGATTATTCACAAAGCTACAGATGAGTGGAACTGGTGTGGACGAGGGTTTGGACAGGAAACGAGACAGGATCAGATGGCAGGATCTGGAGTCTGCATTTAAGAGTCGAGTGAGAACAGGTTTGGTTGTAAATTTAACCCACAAAGATTTAGATACTTTTCTCGAAGATTCAAAAACAATGATAACTTGTAGATTAAAAAACGCTTTGAAAAGTTTCGTGGGGGGTTTAAAAACTAATGTTATCCTAGCTGCAAAATTCAGTGCTATAGAAGAGGGTAAAGAAATTGAAGCGATTAAATTTTTTAATACTAAAAACGAACTTATTTTAGAATCAACTGAAATAAATGAATGGTTTGAAAGTAAAGTCAGAGAGCAACTTTTGATTAAAGTAGAGGATTTCCAGCAAACAAAATCTGGATGGAAATTGAAAGAAATTATAAATTTAAATGAAAACATAAATAAGTATGCACCTTTTACAGTAGGCTCATCAACTTTTATGAGGTTACCTAAATTTATCAGGGACAAAAGAGCAGTCGTAAATATTGAGAATAATGACGAATTCTGTTTTCTCTGGTCAGTAATGGCCGCTCTTTGCCCTGCTGAAAGACATTCTCATCGCACTAGTTCCTATCCACATTTTGATACACTCTTGAAACGTGATGGAATCAGTTTTCCCATCACTTTTGAAAATATCAAAAAATTTGAAAAAATAAATGAACTGCGAATAAATGTTTATGGCATAGAACATGAGGAAAATAGGAAAAAAGATGAGATTGTCCCTCTGTATATAAACAATGAGAGATCGAGATGCCCTACAATTCACTTGTTTTTTTTTTTTATACCATTAAACTATTTCCCTTTTGGCGAGCCTCTAGGGGTAAGCGTGACACTACCCGATTCGGGTAGTGTTTCTAGGTGGATAGTTTCTTGTAGTAAATAACTACAAGTGTGGGCTCACCACACCCACGGCCGCCAACAGCAACGCAGTAGTATCAGACGGTCACCCATCCAAGTACTAACCGCGCCCAACACTGCTTAACTTCAGTGATCTAACGGGAACTGGTGTTTCCAGCATGGTATGGCCGTTGCCACTTGTTAATGCTTGAAAATACTGATTTCGATGACAGTGAAAATAATCCAGTGTATCACTTTGCGTGGATAAAAAATCTATCTCGACTCATAAGATCCCAATTTTCTAAAAACGACCATCGCACATGGTTCTGCGATAGGTGCTTGTGCCACTTCAAATTTGAAAAATCTCTAATAAAACACAGAGCTGATTGTGAAAATTTAAATAACTGTAGAGTCATACTCCCAACAGAGAAGGAAGGTGGGAACATATTAAAATTTAAAAATCATAGATACAAGGAAAATGTACCATTTGCTGTATACGCAGACATTGAATGTTTGCTGGAACCAGTTACAAATTCTCAAACAGATCAAGCGGCGTATCAAAAGCATATCCCCACAAGTGTTGCATATTATACAAAGTGCAGTTTCGATGATTCAACTTCAGAACCTAAAGTTTATCGGGATAAAGACTGTATTCAATGGTTTATAAACGAATTAAAAGATTTAGCAATTAAAGTGAATTCCCGTTTTCAAAATCCAGTACCAATGGAAAAATTAACAACAAAGCAAAAACAAGATTTTCTAAATTTTAAAGTATGTCACATTTGCGAAAAAGAATTTAAGAAAGATGATGTGAAACATCGTGATCACTGTCACTTCACAGGTAAGTACCGTGGTCCAGCACACGGAAGCTGCAACATCAATTACAAAGACTCTCACGTAATTCCAGTAGTTTTCCATAATTTATCTGGCTACGACTCACACTTTTTTATCAAAGAGTTAGCCAAAAGTTTTGAGGGACATGTCTCTTTACTGCCAATCAATAAAGAAAAATATATCTCATTTACAAAAGATGTTCCAGATACTAAAGTCAAACTTAGATTTATCGATTCTTTCCGATTTATGCCAAGTAGTCTAGAGAAATTGGCCTCATATCTCAATGACAGTGAAAAAACAATTACGAGAAAATTTTGCAAAAATGACAGTGAATTCAATCTATTAACGAGAAAAGGTGTATTCCCATATGATTACATTGACAGCTGGCAAAAATTGGAAGAAGAGAGTCTACCTCCAAAAGAGGCATTCTATTCAAAATTAAACGATTGCCACATTTCCGATGAAGATTACCAACATGCGTGTAAAGTGTGGGAAACTTTTAATTTGCAAACTTTAGGGCAGTATTCAGATTTGTAACTCAAAACCGATGTACTGCTTTTAGCAGACATTTTCGAAAAATTTAGAAAAACTTGTTTTGCAACATATAAATTAGACCCTTTGCACTATTACACAGCACCGGGACTTTTTTTTGATGCAATGCTAAAATACACAGGAATTGAACTACATTTACTAACTGATGTAGAAATGTTACTATTAATTCAGAAAGCAATCAGAGGTGGTGTTTCACAATGCTCAAACAGGTTTGCAAAAGCAAACAATCGATTTATGGGAGAAGATTTTAATCCATTCGATCCCGAGTCATACATTTTTTACTTTGACATCAACAATCAGTATGGTAAAGCTATGAGTGAACATTTGCCATATCAAGATTTTGAATGGTTTGAAAATTTTGAGAATAATCCAAATTTTTTCAATGTGCCTGATGATTCACCTGAAAGTTATATTCTTGAAGTGGATCTAGAGTACCCAGAAGAGCTTCACGATTTTCACAAGGACCTTCCATCATGTCCAGAACACTTTGTGCCTCCTGGTTCAAAATGTAAGATTCCAAAGTTAGTGACCAATTTGCTACCAAAGAAAAATTATGTACTACATTACCGAAATCTAAAAATGTACTTGAAATTAGGCATGAAACTAACGAAAATTTATCGTGTGCTAAAATTCAAACAAAAGGCATGGCTAAAAGACTATATCGATTTAAATACAGAACATAGAAAAAGAGCGAACAACGAATTTGAAAAGAATTTCTATAAATTAATGAACAATTCCGTCTTTGGAAAGACTATGGAAAACGTCAGGAAGCACAAAGATGTTAGGCTTGTAACTAAATGGGAGGGGAGATATGGTGCAAAAGCTCTAATTGCTAAACCAAATTTCCACAGTTGTACCATATTTGATGAGGATATGGTAATCATTGAAATGAATAAAACGAAAATTTTCTTCAATAAACCCATCTACATTGGATTCACGGTTCTTGATATATCCAAAATAATCACGTACGATTTTCATTATAACTATATTCTACCAAATTTTGGAAATTGTGCAAAATTACTATATACAGACACAGACAGTCTCATCTATCATTTCACTGTTCCCAACTTTTACGACTACATCAAACGGGATATTCATAAATTTGACACGTCAGATTATCCTCCCGATAATGTTTACGGAATTCCTCTAAAAAATAAAAAAGTATTAGGTCTCATGAAGGATGAATGCAACGGCGAAATAATGACTGAATTTGTGGGCTTGAGATCGAAATTGTATGCATATAAGGTCTTGGATGAAGATGAAAAAAAGAGGGCCAAGGGTATCAAAGGATCAACATTAAAAACCATAACATTCGACGATTATAAGCAGACTCTCACATCTTGTCAAAATCTGATTAAAACTCAACACCTAATCCGAAGCCGAAAACACGAGGTTCACTCAATCATCCAAGATAAGATTGCTCTCAGCTGGCATGACGATAAAAGAATGCTGCTCCCTGGTACCACCGACACTCTTCCATGGGGATATAAACATACAGTCTCTGAACCCATGGAAGTCGATGCATCCAATGTATAAAGTAATGAGTAATATGTAGTATTTGTATATATATATATATATATATATATATATATATATATATATATGTATATGTAGTATTTGTATATACCTATGTACATTGTTACTGTACGCTACGGAAAATTGTATATTTGTATAGAAATAAGCACGGTGATAAAACATGATGAGTGATGTGGATATATGAGTGAGAGAGATAGAGATATATCGATGAGAGAGATCTAAATATATGTACTGTATATAGCCTTTGATGTAACAGATATATTCTACAGTGAATGGAATGAATCATCTTTATAATATGTATAAATTGTATATATGTGAATTAGAAGAAGGAGTCGAAAAAAACTGTACAATTGTTTGTGAAATACAAGTTATTTTTAAATAAAGAACAGAAAATTAATTGAATCTAAATTGGTGTTTTTTATTTAATGAAACCTGAAAAAAAAAATCGTTTTCTCAAACTTCTGTAGCTATCGGATGCAACCTGATCCAGCAGACGTAATCTCTCAATGCCGAGGACGATGCCAGCGATGTTCACTGACCTAACCATTCGCTTATCTACTATTCGCACTTATTATTATAAGGACAAGGAACTCGGAAAAAACAACACACAAGTTTCTTTTCATTTTTGCTTTTTTATTCATTTCCAAAAAAGCCAGTACATTTTACTTAAAAAATAAGTAGACTATAAATTAAATATGTAGAAAAATATTTTCTTATCTCTACAAATTAAAAACTAATCTAACAGAACTGTTCCAAAGACATCCAGTTTTTCAATAAAAGTACATTTTCAATTGCGCAATTAGAGTAATTTTCATACATATGATGAGTACATTTAATATCATTAATTGCAAACATCTCACGCAATCCCTGCAGCGAGGGACATTCCAAATCAAGCATATCAACAATTTCACACGATATTTCCACAAATTGTTGCAGCCAATTCTTTTTTTCTAATACTTTCACATACATTTTTGTTGCATCTTTTAAAACGCTCTCGAGTATTACAGGTACTAGAGAATAGGGCAAATCACCAGAATTCCAAAGTATTCCATGATGTTTCCGCTCTGCCCAAATGTTTATAGACTTATATTTTGGTGGAACGTTGTTCCACTTGCAGGGTGGTTGAAAGAGAAAAGAATATGGCTTTTTGACTGTCTCATCATAGATTGGTAATATAGACAATTCTTCCAAGACAAATTTATTGACTGGTAGCTTGAAGCCCTGCATATCCACAATGTACTGCATCTTGAATGCAACTAAACTATTTGTTCGTGCTTACAGCAGTTTTATACCAACTTTTTCACCACACCACTTATTGGCTTATACTCAACTATACGATCATGCAAAATTAAGCAATATGCTGACGTTTGAGCGGGAAAATTTTCACTAGTTTGAAATTCCAAACGAACGTCAACTGGACCGTATTTCAGTGACTCATTTTGTTTAGAACAGTCAATTACTACTAGAGGTGCATACTGTATAAATTCTCCCCTCGATAGCAATGGTTGCGGTTCTTTACCATAGTAATTAGCTTGAAAGTTTGTGTACATTTCATAAAGAAGAGCATACTGATTTCGATTAATATCAACATTCAAATTACTATAAGGATAACACTGATCATTCAAAAGTAGTTTGACATTAGTCAAATTGCAATGATGAAAGTTGCTAGAACTTCTAACAGTATTATTTTTTCTGTCTGTTTGAAATCCAAGTATGACAAATCTCGGTTTTTCCAATTGTGTTGAGGTTTTTACTGTCCAAACATGGTTTGAAGTAGTTGGAAGTAGAGGATATTCATACAGTTCCCAAGTTCGAAAACTTATTGGAATAGGTGGATCTTTTTCAATATATTTTAGCAACTGAAATTTTCGTGAATCTGACAGTCTAACGCTAGGCAATAGCCACTCTATTTTATTAATTTCAATTTTATACTGCTCAATGGGGGCTGCTTGCAAGATGGCACTGGCATCACTTTTTGCTCTTGTCAAAATAAGTTCATGCTTAGCATTGACAATGACTTTTTGATAATCTTCAGCAAAACCAAATATCATGTTAAGCGGTATGGCTACATCAAAGTAGCCAGTAGCGATGGTTAGTGATTGATTATTATCATTTATTTAAAGCCAACCAGTATTCTGTATGTAACGTGATTGCCCAGGATTTAGAGATACATAATTTTTCATGAGACTAGTGAGGCCGACATTTTTATTTCTATCAATTTCTATTGCATTGATTTCATATCTAGCTTCTTCAAACAAATGACAGATGGCATTAGAAACTAAAACTGTGCTTGTCACTGGTGCTCCATCAGTTCTTACAATTCTTCCATGTACATGAAGTGAGCTTTTACTCGGCAGGAGACAATGGTCCTGATTTTGAACAGCAATCCGAATTTCATCACTGTTGTTGAAGGTTGATGAGGCATAAGGCTGATGTGCATGAATTTCACAGTGTGCAATTGACTCATCAAAGATGATTGGTGCTTGAATATTTAAAATTTCCCCCTCCATGACAAATTATCAAACGTTGATAGACAAATTTACAGATGCAGGTGCAAAAAATCTTGAATCTCTTTATTCTCTTCTTCTTTTGGGCTTCAGACCTTGACTTTTTAGGAAGAGGACGCTTTGAGGTGTTAACCCTTTGACTGCTCTTTGTTGACTGATTAGCTTGTGACATTGTGCTGGTTTATTATAACCAAAGCCAATCTTTTTGTTGAAAACAATACCCATTATTAGAGAGACTTGATTTGTAGTCTTTTTGTTATAACTTCTCCACGAAAATTAACCAAATGTCCGTCTTGATCAACTATACGGAGCTGTATATGATCTATTGTCTGCACGGCGACTGGCAGGTAAATGACATGAGATGTTACTTCCACTATTTTATATCCAGGTGGCACTACAGGAAAAAATTCATAAATTGTATGTACTTTCTGGCCATTAATGTATGCACCTGTAGTTATGCTACACTCAATACTCAAAGAATTCACTTTTATGATTGATACCGGTTGATCAGATTCATGAACTTGTTTAGCTTCTAGTCTGCGTGGAGAGAAACCCAGCAAATGGCCTATAGAATCTTTAGGCTCAAAATTTATATCGTGACTGCAATAAATTTCACTTTTTAAAGTATTATTGTTTGGTTTAACATGAATTCCAATGCTCTTTTTTACTAAGGCATTCTGTAAATAGCGCTTGATGTCACTTATTTCATAACTTCCTGTAGGTATTTCAATTATTTCATTACCCACGTAAAATTTATTTTGGCCAATGTCTACATTGGGTATCGAATTGAAAGTTAGAAATCCAACCAGTCCAAGTGCGTAATTTTTATAAGGAGACAACTCAATCGGTGGAAAATAGTGAGCTTCCAGGATTGGAGAAGTTCCCGATAATGTTAGTGTCAATGAATCATCCATGATGACAGCTAGCGTTCAACTGACTTGAAATTGCAAATATCAGCACTTATATAGATTAAACGTACTTTTAGAATTTAATTGATTGCATAGAAATTGCAAACATAAATGTCCACACACGAACGTATCGTAATTTTGATATCTCTCATGATTATACTTTATGCTACCAACACCGAAATACTTGATGAGATCCGAAGGTGGCCGAAGATTACCGAAGCTATCGAAATACATTATTTTATCATCAATCTTTTTATAAGCACACCAATGTGTTCCTGGTCCTTTTTTATCATCAAGATTAACAATAGCACATTCATATTAACGCGGTCCACCCTTTGGTAATCCATTTCGCATAAAAACACCTTGAAAATACGGAATCTTCAAAGATTTTGCAAATTTAAGTAAATCTGCATCAGTTAAGGCTCGATGAGGTAGCTTCACTTTGAGTTTTTTGACTTGCATTTAAGTCCTGCTCCTTGTTTATATGGCTTTAGATGAAGCCCTAATCCTTGTCTATATGGCTTCAAGTAAATACCTTTTCCTAAAGAAATGGCTTCCATCGCTTCATTATGCCGTTTATTCTCTGAAAGTTGTTGTTTTGCCGAATTTGCATCATTCACAGCTTTAGCTATTCCTGCAGCTCCACCAGCTAGGGCCCCGGCAGCACTGAGACCCGCAAAAACGGGTATGAGAAAGGGTAAAATTCCTCCTACTTTGGCCGGTACAGGTAGAATACGAGGTTTATTCACATTTCTTCTTCCACCAGCCTTCATTACAGCTACGCGTGCGCCTCTGAGTGCAGATTTAATGGCAGTTTGCGCATTATTACTTGAAACCATGGACTTTTTAGCTGCAGCGACAATTTTTCTCAGTGTAGTGGTAGGTTTTTTATTCTTGAGACCCATCCCCAATTTTGACTTCATCTTCATTGCGTTTGTTATTCCCCAAGCAGCCGCCTTTTCACCTATGCCTGCGTCCTGAGCCAAGACACGTTTCCAAGCCTTCTCAGCTAGTACACTGTCAGCTGAGTTTCTGGCCTCTATATTTTCTCTATTTTGTGAGTAGGCTATATCGTGCTCTTTGCAAGCTTCGTCCAGTGGATTGATTCCTGGATCACCTCGTGCTAATCGTTTTGCTAGTTTAGTACCTGGTCCACAGTACTGGTAACCCGGCAAGTGCAACTCGAATGGTAGATTGTTGATGATTCTGTTGAGCAAACCTCTCCCACGTCTTGCCTGCTTCACGGTTCGTTTACAACTGACTCGTTTGCCTCTGTGAACGATCATATCTATGCAAGGGATACTTTCAGACTGAAGGGTCAACCTATATAACAAGGATATTTATAGGCTTTCCAGTCAGTCTTTGTCAAGATGCAGTTTGAAGCACAACCTGTGAAACTACCTATCCAGAATTTTGATTCTCTTGTTCAAAACGAGAATAGGGAAAAACGACATGGGAATTTACTGCCAAACAGTGTACGAGCAATATTTTGTGGACCTTCCAACTGTGGAAAGACAAATGCTTTGCTGGCTCTACTGATACATCCAAATGGACTCAGATTTGACAATATTTACATCTACTCAAAATCGCTAAAACAGCCAAAGTATGAATTTTTGGAAAAAGTCCTTCAATCTGTAGATGACGTTGAGTATTATCCTTTCAATGAGCATGGAGAGGTTATAATGCCCAGTGAAGCGAAACCAAATTCAGTCATTGTATTCGATGACGTGGCTTGTGAGAAACGAGATAATATGAGAGCATTTTTTTCCATGGGTAGACACAAGGATGTCGACTGTTTTTACTTGAGCCAGACATATGCACATATTCCTAAACATCTTGTACGCGATAATGTTAATTTACTTGTTGTATTCATGCAGGATGACATGAATCTAAAGCATATTTATGACGATCATGTGAATACTGATATGACTTATTTGCAATTTAAGCATATGTGTTTAGCTTGCTGGAATCAAGACAAGTATGGATTCGTTGTAATTGACAAGGATAGGAATCTTAACCAAGGTATTGTTTTATAAATCTTGAAAAGTAATATATACATATGTTGTGATCAATATAGAAACAGTCGCACCTTAGACGTTGATATATCAACATGTCTTCACGTGAAGAGAATTTTCAAAAGCAAAAAGATATTTTGCGTCAAATTGCTAGAGCTAGCGAATCAATTCGACGAAAGCATAGGTTAATAAAGTTGGGCAAAGAAACAGTTGAGCGCACATTAAGCGACACTTTTAAGCCTATTGTTAATCCACTAGAGAAAATTGTTGGTGGTCTCAAGAATATGAAAAAAGTTGAGCCAATTAAAAAGAGAGAAGACGAGGCGGCAAAGAGTAAAGTTGAAAGTATTGATGATGATTTGTCATATAAATCAATTTATGATGAAGAAAACGAGACTGATGAAGCAGACGGGACTGAAGATTCCAGTAACTTGGAGCTGTCGGCTCGTAGTGAAGCGGAAAATGCCTCAGAAATACCTACATCTTCATGGATTGATGATGATGCAAACAAGTATCTCATATTGTTGGGTGAAAGAAGTAGAGAACTTGATAATGTGTATGGAGTCAGAAAATTAACGAGAGATAGATTAATGATTGGAGATTCTCCGATTAATTTCAGTCAGAACTATATTCATGTGGGTAATTTGAATTTTCCCAAAAGTAAAGGCTTGCTTGAACTTTTATTCAAAAAAGCTCCCGAAGAGCCCTCTATCACACCCAGTGATCTTGAAAATTATAAGCAAATTATCATTGCAACAAACGCGTATAAAAAGAATTATAAACCAGATGGCGAAATTCGTGACAATAAAACCATTAAATATAAAAATTTTATAAAGAAATTGATTCCCATAACCAAAAATATAGAGAGACGGAGTAAAAACAGGAAATCATTATCAGGTAAAGGTATGATCCCGCAACACATGATTGCTAGACAGGGCAGTCTGATGGACTACATTTACTGGGATGACCCGAATGAATTGGTAGATCGATTACGCTTACTGCTAGCATCTCAAGCAGCTGGAAATCCAAGTCACTCAAATGAAATTTTATCAATTATTGAAGAGCTGCGAGAAGCTGGAATTATATATTAATGAGTGTTTTATCAAGATTTTCGCCATTTGCAAGATGAGCATCGATGTATTCGGACGTCATTCCAAGCGAGCAGAGAGTACAAGTCGTGGCCCACCTGGACTTGGCTTCAAAGTCACATCTGAAGGAGATTATGACATTAATAATAAAAGGCTGTGTAAAGTGGCTGATGCTCAAGAGCAGAATGATGCTGTTAATCTGAATATGGTACAAAATATGGTACGGCGTGAACTTCAGACTATCTACGATGTTATAGCTTCCTTGCGAACTGAAGTAGTCAACAATAATATGATGATTGAAAGTTTGGAAAATTCCCCAGATAAACTTTTTAAAAATGCGAAAATTGATGCTGAATCAATTCAAAAACTGGTGTATCGAAATACAGAGCTCATTAGTCAAGTAGACACTAGACTGAACGCACTCAAAAATGGACGTTGAGAAGCAGCAGTTGGTGAATGAGCTGCACAAGCCAGCTAGAAGAAATTACCAACGTCGACATTTCGATATCCGTGGCATTGATGAGACCTGGCAAGCTGATCTGGTTGAAATGCAACCATATGAGAGAGTAAACAAAGGATACAAGTACATCTTAACTGTAATTGACATATTTTCAAAATTTGCTTGGGCTGTTCCCGTTAAATCGAAGAAGGGCGAAGATGTAGCTGCAGCCATGGAATCTGTACTTGATAAAGGACGCGTACCAAAAAATTTACATGTTGACAGAGGTAAAGAATTTTACAACTCGCATTTTGAAAATCTTATGAAGCGATATAAGATAAATTTGTACTCGACATTTAGTAATTTAAAAGCATCAATTTGCGAGCGATTTAATCGTACTTTGAAAAATAAAATGTGGATGCAATTTAGCTTGCAGGGTAATTATAAGTGGATAGATATTTTGAAAGATTTAATTTTGTCTTACAACGATGCTAAACATCAGACTATTAGAATGAGGCCAAACGATGTTACTAAGCATAATGAGAAAAAATTATTCTTCGATGTTTACAAAAAAGATGGCAGTGTGAAACAAGCAGTTAAGAAAACGAAATTTAAAGTTGGCGATAGAGTACGTATAAGTAAGTTTAAGCATGTTTTTGAGAAAGGCTACACACCGAATTGGACAACTGAAATATTTACTATAAGTCATGTTAAGAATACCGAACCTGTGACGTATATGCTTAAAGATTATCAAGATAAAGCTATTGCAGGTAGTTTTTATGAACAAGAACTTGGCAAAGTTAGGCATCCAGACATTTATCTTGTGGAAAAAGTACTGAAAAAGCGGGGAAATAAGCTGTTTGTAAAATGGCTAGGTTTCGACGACTCTCATAATAGTTGGATAGATAAATCTAGTTTATAAGGGGCATAATTTCTGAAGTGTACCCACCTCGAAAATGAAAGTTGTCCGATCGGGCTGAAAATTGGCCCAATTGTAGTCCTATTAGATAGTACTCTTCACGCCAAAAATTAATTAATTTTGATAATTATTTATCAAAGTGGAGGGGGTACAATTTTTGGGTTTTTCAAGCAAAGCCTTAGATTCAAACGTTTGTAACTTTTGTCCTATTGCCTCAAACAAAATTTCACTTTAAATATTTTTGATAGATTTTTTCACAAACTTTCTGGTGGTGATAACGATTTTTGGAAAAAGTCAAAATTTGACCCGAATTTTAAAAATCAAAAAAAAATTTGACTTTTTTTCAAATACGGGCACTTTTTTTTTCTGCAAAATATTTTTAAAAGAAAGCTGAGATTTTTTCCTATAAGACCCCCAATTTTCAGAGTGGCAAATTAATTCGTCTTCGAGTAATAGAACGATACGTAAAGAAGATGCCGTGATAGGGTGGGTGGCGCGCGATTTACCCTAGTGCGCTCACGCCGAGGATCTTTGTGCAACGCTTTAGTGCCAGTTTTTCAAGTTAAGTAATATTATATGCTACAAGAATGACTGCTCTCTGCATTTTCAGGGTGAAATTAACAAGGCCTGCATTACGGTCAGTGTAAAATTAATTGGGAATATGCTTTAAAAATTAGAAGTGAGAATATATATCTGATATATATCTGATATATATATATATATATATATATATATATATCAAGTTCCTGTCATTTAGGAGAGTCATTTTAGGAGAGAGAGGAAAATTTATTGCCCGGGGAGTTTTTGATTTGCTTCGATCTCGCTGAGAATTACGCCTTCATAATTCAGAATGCAGCGCAATCATTCCACTGGAATAACGACCAAGCTACAATATTCACTGTGGTGATTTATTATAAAAAAGATGGAGAGCTCAAGCACGTAAGTATCGCAATCATATCTGATAACTTAGCTCACGACACGGTGGCTGTTCACGAGTATCAAAAGATAATAGTAGATTACTTGAAAACTCATTTCAGGCCAAAGAAAATTTACTATTTCACTGATGGTGCAGGGCAACATTTTAAAAATAAGAGTAGCTTTGTTAATCTCCAAGCCCATGAAGAAGATTTTGGTATCAAGCTGAATGGCACTTCCATGGTACATCTCATGGTAAGGGTGCATGTGATGGTATAGGAGCGAATATAAAGAGACAAGCAGCACGTTCAAGCTTACAATATTCTCCGAAAAATCACATACTCACTCCCCATGCTTTGTTTCAGTGGGCAAAGAGTAACTGTAAGGAAACCGAAATTTTTTTCAGCAGCAAAGAAAATCATGCCTTAGCCACCGAATTACTGAAAGCCAGATTTGACAAAGCTGTCACTATACGAGGTACATTACAGTATCACGCTTTCATTCCCACTCAAAATGGAAAACTTCAACTCAAGAAGTTTTCGTCCTCTGAGAAATACGACATCTTCTCGAATGGCAAAAAACAGAAACCGCAAAAGAGGCCTGCAAAGAAAACAACTGTTGAAACTATCACCAAAAAATCAAACAGAAAGACACATAATATTACTATATAATATTACTTAACTTGAAAAACTGGCACTAAAGCGTTGCACAAAGATCCTCGGCGTGAGCGCACTAGGGGAAATCGCGCGCCACCCGCCCCATCACGGCATCTTGTTTACGTATCGTTCTATTACTCAAAGACGAATTAATTTGCCACTCTGAAAATTGGGGGTCTTATAGGAAAAAATCTCAGCTTTCTTTTAAAAATATTTTGAAGAAAAAAAAAGTGCCCGTATTTGAAAAAAAGTCAAATTTATTTTTGATTTTCAAAAATTCGGGTCAAATTTTGACTTTTTTCAAAAATCGTTATCACCACCAGAAAGTTTGTGAAAAAATCTATCAAATATATTTGAGGTGAAATTTTGTTTAAGGCAATAGGACAAAAGTTACAAATTATCAAAATTAATTAATTTTTGGTGTGAGGAGTACTATCTAATAGGACTACAATTGGGCCAATTTTTAGCCCGATCGGACAACTTTCATTTTCGAGGTGGGTACACTTCAGAAATTATGCCCCATAAGTATCTTTTGTATTAATATTAAGTTTTTCTGAATAAAGTTGATTATTTTCAAACATATATATATCTCTATTTTTCTTACAAATCTACCTACCCTTAATCTAGTAAATGAGAAAAAAGACTAATTTGGTTTTAAATTACATTTTTTTTTATTTATTTTTTTTCTCACTCTCAACATAGATACAATTTTAATGTATAAATATGGCATTTCTCAATCACTTCTTCACACACATTTCGATTATAAAAAGTAATCATTTCAAGAAACAGACTTTCAAATTGCATGAGATTAGTGAATACAAGTTTCTTCATTGCCTTACTCTTTAAACTTATATAATTTTCTCTAATATAAGATTTTACACTTTTTACACAAGGTGATACCACATTAAACCAGACATTTTCAGCGATGGCTTCAATGATGGCATCCTTTGTCCGCTGGAACGGCATAACACTCTGTTCCAGAAGATACCGGTCGATACAAAGACTGACTTCCTGGAGAACAGCAAACGTCGTTTCTTGTAGTACAAATGGATAATTTTTTTGCGTTTCTTCAATTTGCTCCAAAGTCACTATATAATCTCCAAAAGATATAGTCATGTGTATACGGAAATTTCCACAGTCGATGCATTGCAACTTCTCTTCACCATCGAAGAACAGTGACATGACGCTAAAGTGGCTTTTAAATAATTTCCAGTCTTCAGGATTCAGGGTTATACTTGCACGAGGATGACTGGCCTGCAGTTTCACTGATGAGGCGAACTTTCCATCTTTTTTAAATTCAGCACCAACGATAATTTGCTTTGTGAACGATGAATTTAGATTGTATGTGGTGGAATGTAGCATTTGATTTCGAGGCGTATAAGACATGTTGATTGCACTGAAGGCTTTCAGGCACTGAGCGATAATTGAAAACTGCACACTTTATATATTTTTCTTCATAAATTCGATGGAATTGTAACATCCACCCAAATACCGCATGCCTAGATCACCATATTCACATGATTTTTTCATTCCCAACAGCAGATTTACATCTTCATTAAGCAGATTGACCATCCTCGCTGGTAGAAAAACCGTAAATTTGTTCTCCACAGTGACAATGAACCGCACTTCAAACTGTGTTGTTGCTTTCTTGATGTTTGTGATTTCGTAGTTTTTATTGAGTTCTAGGTCCTTGAGCTTCTTGGTTGGTAGGAAATCGTTGTTGACACCGATTTTGTTTAGTTTGGAGAAATCCATCTTCAATCTTTAATATTCAGTGTATTAAATTTTCTCGTTAGATTTTGTAAATCTATTCACACTTGTATCACTTGTTTTAGTTCTAGAATGTTCTTCAGAAATAAGTTTAAACGACTTTTCAGTTCTTGTCGCTTTTCTTCTTCACAATCTGACATCTGCCCACAAACTGATGAAAGAGAAGAGCTGGCCTCCTTTTATAGACGCTTACCCCCTCTACCAAATTTCCGAAGACTTGCGCAATGTTGACAGATATTGCATCATATGATGCAACAA
>CAKNYM010022458.1:0-12022 GCA_932195095.1 Andricus curvator | reverse complement strand
ATTGGGAAAACTTCGAAGTAAAGTGTGCAGGATCGTTTTCTGTTGACGTCATTGACAACGTATCTAGGTTTGTATACACATTGTTTTTCGGTAATTGTAGATCAATATAATATACAGTCATCAGATGAGGTAAATTGATTTTTTGTCAAATTGCAACCTAACCTACAAAAGACCAGAGAGGCAGGTATATATCTATGTCTTCACATCGTACTGAATTTATTTCTAGAAAGATTTTCAACAAGTTTTGAGATGGACAATGATGAGTTGCGAAAACGACGGGCTTTTGGGTCTCTCCTTAACTTCTAAAACTCTTAAATATATTTCACACTGACTCTAACTTTTCCGAATATTTTATAAAATTCTGTAAAATAACAAAATTGTCTTTAAAATTTTCTAGATTCTTTTTCGACACATCTGATATATTCAAAAATGTTTTTGAATTCTTTTCATGAGTCTTAGAAGAATTATGTTTATATAACTTTAAAAATAAACTGATACCGGCTTCATTTGAATCTTGCCGCTCTGAGCTGGTAGTTCGGGAGAAAACCGCCAGGGCGCGACGCGCCGCCTCTCTCGTAATAGAAATAACGCGTTGAGTGTTTAAGAGAGCAGTCGACGCGAAGCAAAGCATACTTGCCAGGCTCGGTCAACTCTGTACAGTGAAATGGCGAATTCTTAGGACTATGGCGCGGGGACAGAGAGGCATTGAGGGGTGCGATATTATTTCTTTGGCCCATCGCAGATGGCGCTAACTTTCAACGCTAACGGGTGGGGCGATGTAAAAAGCGCGTGCGCGGCAAATTGTTTGTTGACGCTTGTGGCTGTGATTTTGTTGGTTATGTAGTTCTGTACTGCAGTCCTTCAAATAAAGGCAAAATTAAGTGAATGAGAAACGTAAAATGGGAAATAGAATGATAATTATCTTTAATTTCCTATTTTTCGTTTCTTATTTGCTTCATTTTGTCTTTATTATTCCTTTTTTATTGAATTATTCTAGTATTCAATACATGTAATGAAGGGGCATATACATATATAAAGACCAACACATGCACGCGTCTGTAGTTCTCTGGCTCATCACAGATGGCGCGGAATATCGCCATTTATTTCCCACAGAGTTGACCGAGCCTGATACTTACCTGGCGCAGAGGAAAGAAGAGGACAGAACAAAGGACAGATCAAAGAAGAGGACCGAACTGGAAGGAGTCTCCAGTGGAGACTCCACTCGAATGAGCGAACTGGAATTAACCAATTTTTCATTATATTTTTTTTTACATATTATGTTTCGTCAATACATATAGTATAATTAGAGACTATTTCTGTAATTCTTATACTTTTTTCCCTTCACTTTTTCTATGGTCTAATCTAGACCATCGCGTGGTAAAAGCATTACACGTCTGTCCAGCGTCTGATTAACTGGTCTATTCTGGACGAGCTGATCAGCGGCTGGTTAGCGCCGTCTTATCTAGTCCATCTCATGGTTAAGGCGTTACACTTCTGGCCAGCGGCGCTATTAGACCGTCTGTCCAGCGTCTGAACAGACACAAGATGGTCTGTCCAGCGGCCGGACAGCGCCCCGAAATTTTTCCACACGGGGTACAACAGAAATAAATGTAATATGCATTTCATATAATAATGTTGAACATATAATGTAAAAAATTTCGCATTTTGGACAGAATTGGGTGCGAAGCACGAGGTACGTGATGAGAATGTATTCGTTAAAGCCTAAGGAGCTTTAACAAAAGAGAATTCACAATCACCAACTTACAGTTGTCGATGATTTGTCCTTTAATTTTAAAATTTCTGTGTACAAATGTGGGGGGAATACAAAGACCGAGCGCGCAGAGCAAGGTAAATACATTATCAAGCGCGAAGCGCGAGATCCAACAGTCGCGCGCCCCCCGGACGCGCTCAAACTTGCGAGCGAAGCGAGCAGCGCGCGATGAGAATGTGCCCGCGAGGCGGGCATATTATGGAATTTTCGATTTCAGAAACAATGAAGACAATAAATTACCGAAAATTTGTTAATACTATTGATTACGATACATTTTTGAAATTTCCGGTAAATTTATAAATTACCGAAAATTCCTGAAATTTGATCTGTTACCGTTTTAACCCGAATTCAATTAAAACTAGTTTTAACTAGTTAACACGCGAAATTACCATGATCATTTGTCAAAACTAGTTTTAACTAGTCAAAACGCGAAGTAACCAAGTCCTTTTGTAAAAACCCGAAGATTTGTTTAATTCCATCTTATTTCGTGTTTTAACTGAAAATATCAGTTAAAACTAGATTCACCCAATTGTGCTTTTGAAAGAACTAGTTTTACCTGTAGTATTCAGTGTGGTTCGAGTTGTGACCAATCACTCTCATGCAAACTCAGTATTTCGGGGTTTCTCTTAATAGTGCAGGTAAAACTAGTTCTCTCAAAAGCACATTTGGGTGAATAGTTTTAACTGATATTTCCAGTTAGAACTCGAAATCAAATGGAATTAAAAATTTCTTCGGGTTTTCACAAAAGCACTTGGTTACTCCGCGTTTTGACTAGTTAAAACTATTTTTGACAAATGCTCCTGGTATTTTCGCGTTTTAACTAGTTAAAACTAGTCTTAACTGATTTGGGATATAAACAGTGACATATCCCATGATTTCCGGAAGAAATCTAAACATTTCCAAATTTTTCCTTAATTTAACGGTAATTTATGATAATTTATAAGTAATTTATGGTAACTTATCGCTTCAAGTAGGTACAATCACTACTCACAACCAGTATGTCAAGTGTCAACACGTACAGCCATTAGTGGGGTTATGTTCCTATAAGGGATTCCGGCACTAATGGAAAGTAATTTCAAATCGGAATGCGCACGCGCAGCAGCTAAAAACCGTGTTTTTGCAAAAACCCACTTTGAAATTTGGACTTTATACGCCTCCATATCCTGTGTTAAGTACCTCATTGCAGTCGACAATGTGATAATAATATTGGCGCATGCGCACTTTGAAATATCGAATCAAGACATATATAGTCGCCGCCGACTACTATCTGTTCACTTTAAGAAGACCAATCCAAAACAGATCTACATTTTTGAAAATTACTCGTAAAAGAAAAATCACAACAATAAAAAACAGCTTATATTATACCATAACAAAGCTTACTTTATTGCGCATAAGGCAAGTCGAAATTTGTTTATGAACGAAGATTCGTTTGAAAAATAGCATTCATTGATAAAAATTATGTAAATACTTTGATATAACACGTGAAGAATAAATTTAACTATATTAATAACAATTAACGTAAAATGAAATTAAAGATGATTGTGCTATCTCTTGTAACTTATGAATAGTAAAGAGTTGTATTTTGGGATACATTGTTTGGAAATTTCAATGAATACAGAAGGGTAATAATTAACTATGCAAAACTTAAAATTTAGTAGTTTTTAACAAATATTGGTAGGAGGTCAATTGATGGAAGTGTTAGTGCGAAGTCATAGCAGGATGGAATTGTTGTGAGTTTGTGACTTCGCACTAACATTTACATTTTACTACATCAATGGGGATCCTAACAATATTAGTTAAAAACTAATAAATTTAAAGTTTTTCATATCTAATTATTACTCTATTGTATTTTTTGAAATTTTCCGAACAGTTTAAGCCAAAATACAACTCTCTACTATTTACATTACAAGAGATACCAGTCATCTTCAATTGCATTTTACGTTAATTTTTGTTCATATATTAACATTTATTTTTGAAATATGTATAGTCAAAATACCAAAGCACTTATGTAATTTTTTTCAAATTTTTGACATTGTTTATTTCAAAGATGTCGTCGTTGAAAGTCAACCTAACAGCAGAGAGAGGCGAAAATACCACGGTTTTCATCTTTTCGCGATTTCGTATATAAATAAATGTGCACTTGTCTTATTCACCATAAAGTAACCTTTATCACCGTACAAGTTGTGTTTTTTTATGATTTTTCGTTTACGAGTAATTTAAAAAAATGTAGAGCTGTTTTGGAGGGGCCCTCGTAAAGTGAATAGATGAAAACTACTATCTGTCCAAACAGTTTAGGCGCCGCGATTTTTGTACAGATTTTCGTGAAAATCTCAGCAGAAAAAAACTCTACAAATATGAGAAAACATGCATGGTAAAGGTTTTGCCAATACTAATACAGAGTTTAAAAATTTGCAGATGATTAGCGATTATTTCCTGGAGAGTGAAGGGTGAAAAATTCTGCAAAAAATATATGAGTTTCGTTAATCCTTTCTGTGAACAGTGGTGAAATTTAGAGAAAAAATAATCATTTGTTAATAAGTTATTAACAAAAGAGTAGGAAGGTGGCATCTCCGAAACTAAGGAACGTACAGAGATTATTCTTGAAGGAAATTACATATTTTTGGCTTCTGACAATGTTGTACGTATTGTCAATGAGCAATATGTTGCACTTGAATGTTTAAAAAAATAATTTCTTCTTGAAAAAATACAAAAAGCTTGAAGAAATCGAGGCAACCACACTCTCCTCATGGAACCTTGCTGGCGCTACCATTGCACGTACAACACGACCTTTTCTCACACTCGCACAGTTGCACAGTCCCTAAGCCCTGATGCAAAAAAAAGGGATACGGTTGCCTGGATTATTATACAGCCTTTTGTATTTTTCCAAGAAGAAAATAATTTTTTAAACATTCAAGTGCAACTTTTTGCTCATTGACAATACGTACAACATTGTCAGAAGCCAAAAATGTGTAATTTGCTTCAAGAATCATCTCTGTACGTTCCTTAGTTTCGGAGATGACACCTCCCTACTCTTTTGTTGATAACTTATTAACTAATGATTATTTTAGCTCCAAATTTCACCACTGTGTACAGAAAAGGATCAACGAAACCCATATATTTTTTGCAGAATTTTCATACATCATTTTCAGTGTCCTACAGCCATTCAAAGTTGGGTCAAAATATCTCAAGTGTGCCACTTTTAAATCGATAGTTCTATTTTCAATCAATTTATACAGTTTTCGATTCGTTTTTATATCAAAATGACTCCCCTAACATATTTTTGCAAAAAATTTATTTTTTTAAAATTTATTAACAATCAAAGTTCTTGATCATATTTTTTTCAAAAATTGATTACTCGCGAACGGTTCATCGAAATTCAATAATAGGTTTATGAAAATTTTTATTATAAAGTATACTTTACGCTCAAAAATTGTTCGGTAGTAAAAAAATTTTGTTTATTGTTTAAATAATCGTTTGTTTTAAACAATTGGAAATTAATTAAACTTCTCCGCCTGTGAAAGAATTCTTCCACGTTCCAATAGATTCTAAAATCTCTTCCGAAAATTTTGGTGAAAAAAAAGTTATTATTTTGCAGTAGTTCAAAAGTTATTGATTTTTTTGTGACCGCGCTCCGACCTCCAGCGCTGGTCGAGCACGCACAATTATGTAAACAAATGCATAGTTTAGGCTTTTATTGGAAGAAAGTAATCGTTTTTCTTTCTTAGTAACTTTAAATTATATGACTGGTAATATTTAGTGATTGAGATTGGTCACTCGATATTATTTGTTTATTTTATAAACAAATTTCATAAACAAAAGCATAGTTTGGTCATTTATAGACAGAAAGTAATAGTTTTTCTTTCTATTCGTCTTCAAATTGTATAGGTGGTGATGTTTAGTGACAAAGAATTGTCAATCGATATTATTTGTTTATATTATCAACAAATCTTATAAACAAATGCATAGTTTGACCATTTATAGATAGAAAGTGATCGTTTTCTGTCTAAACGTCTTCAAATTACATAAGAGGTGATATTTAGTGACGAAGAATTGTTAGTCGATATTATTTGTTTATGTTATAAACAAATTTTATAAACAAATGCATAATTTGACCATTTATAGATAAAAAGTGATCGTTTTTCTTTCTAATCTTCTTCAAATTACATAAGTGGTGATGTTCAGAGATCTCTTTAAGGCAAGAGTACATCTTGGAAGCTAATTTTTCTAGAACATCACAAAACATTTCCAGTGATATCGTTTGAAGGAAATAATAAAAAAAGATTACCTCCTGTCTACAAATGGCTGAACTATGCATTTGTTCATAAAATAAACAAATAATATCAAATGACAATTCTTCTTCACAAAATATCACCACTTATTTAATTTGAAGACGATTAGAAAGAAAAACGATCACTTTCTATCTATAAATGGTCAAACTATGCATTTGTTTATAAAATTTGTTTATAACATAAACAAATAATATCAAATGACAATTCTTCGTCACTAAATATCATTACTTATGTCATTTGAAGACGATTAGAAAGAAAAACGATCACTTTTTATCTATAAATGGTCAAATTATGCATTTGTTTATAAAATTTCTTTATAACATAAACAAATAATATAAACTAACAATTCTTCGTCACTACATATCACCTCTTATGTAATTTGAAGACGTTTAGACAAAAAAACGATCACTTTCTATCTATAAATGGTCAAACTATGCATTTGTTTATAAGATTTGTTGATAATATAAACAAATAATATCGATTGACAATTCTTTGTCACTAAACATCACCACCTATACAATTTGAAGACGATTAGAAAGAAAAACTATTACTTTCTGTCTATAAATGACCAAACTATGCTTTTGTTTATAAAATTTGTTTATAAAATAAACAAATAATATCGAGTGACCAATCTCAATCACTAAATATTACCAGTCATATAATTTAAAGTTACTAAGAAAGAAAAACGATTACTTTCTTCCAATAAAAGCCTAAACTATGCATTTGTTTACATAATTGTGCGTGCTCGACCAGCGCTGGAGGTCGGAGCGCGGTCACAAAAAAATCAATAACTTTTGAACTACTGCAAAATAATAACTTTTTTTTCACCAAAATTTTCGGAAGAGATTTTAGAATCTATTGGAACGTGGAAGAATTCTTTCACAGGCGAAGAAGTTTAATTGATTTCCAATTGTTTAAAACAAACGATTATTTAAACAATAAACAAAATTTTTTTACTACCGAACAATTTTTGAGCGTAAAGTATACTTTATAATAAAAATTTTCATAACCCTATTATTGAATTTCGATGAACCGTTCGCGAGTAATCAATTTTTGAAAAAAATATGATCAAGAACTTTGATTGTTCATAACATTAAAAAAAATAAATTTCTTGCAAAAATATTTGAGGGGAGTTATTTTGATATAAAAACGAATCGAAAACTGTATAAATTGATTGAAAATAGAACTATCGATTTAAAAGTGGCACACTTGAGATATTATGACCCAGTTTGAGTATTCTGAAATGATCATTTGATTATTGTGCTTTTTCACCCTTCACTCGCCAGGAAATGATCGCTAATCATCTGAAATTTTTGAAACTCTGAATCAGTATTGGCAAAACCTTCACCTGCAACATGCATGTCGTCTCATATTTTTAGAATTTTTTTCTACTGAGATTTTCACGAAAATCTGTACAAAAATTGCGGTGCCTAAACTTTTTGGACAGATAGTAGTCGCTGGATATTTAGTCGCGGGACAACTAGTAGCCGGACCACTAGTCGCTGGGACCTCTATTCGGTAGGCGTAGTACTCAGTATTTTTTTTCAAATCGGTCAACATTAAACCGTGCCCCCAGACTTTTGAAATTAACATGTGGTTTTAAATGGGAAAAGCTCGGTTTTCAAACAAATGGAAACAAGAAGTACTCTCAATGTTGACACCCCTAAACCCCACATATTGTGCCTGGAAAATGCCCCAAAAAATAAAAAATAGCAGTTTTATGTAAAATTCATGCTAAAGACGGTATTTTTTTGAATTTTCAAAATTAATTATTTTTATTTGATGCCTTAACAGTTTCCAAATATTTTTAAACAAATTTTAAATTGTTCAAACAATTTATTTTCAGTAAATCGTGCAAAGTTACTATTTTTAGGATAAATGATTCATTAGCGTCATTATTCCAGAAAATGATAACTTTTAAAGATTTACAGGGGGGAAATTATTGTTAAAACAAATCGAAGTTGTTCAAATACTTTATAAATATAGTTAAAAAAATATACTACTTGCAACATTCGTTAATTATTGTGTCATTAGTTCCAGCAAGTGATATCTTTTCGCGATTTATATAAAAAAATGGTTTAAACAGATGGAAATTATTTAAGTAATTACGAAATTTGTTTTAAAAAAAATATTACTCTTGACATTCATCAACTGTATAATTTATCTCGCAAAATAATAACTTTACAGTTTACAGGTTTACAGGATAAAAAAATTGTTTAAACAAATAATAATTCTTTAAACAATTCAAAATTAATTTAAAAATACTTAAAAACATCTCACTTACCGAATAGAAATAACCCTTCTTGGAAAAATTCCTCGCGAAATTCCAAAAAATACCGTCTTTAGCATGAACTTTACATAAAAATGCTATTATATGTAACCACCCATACATAAAACTTAGTATAATTTATATATATATATATATATATATATAACGGTGTTAAATATTTTTAGTCTCTTACGTTTATTTTCTTATGATTTATATTTGTAACATAACTTTTCGGCGAATGAAAGTACTAGGGACCTAGTTTAAATAGCCTTAGGGGACTTTGAAAAACGACTGGCGACTAGATATCCCAGCAACTACTTGTCCTGGTCCGCAGCGACTAGTTGTCCGGCGACTAAATGTCACGTACCGTTGAAATATAGTTATTTTGCAAACCGGTGGGTACAGCTGCACAAGTGCACTTTAGAGATAAGAGATTTTGCACACCGGCAGAGTTCGGAGGTTATGTGAAAGGGCTATTACTGTCGCTGTTTCGGAGCAGTCCTCAGATTGCTATTGCAAAAAATAGTGTGCGATACACGTGCGCACATTTAATTGATGACTGATGTGATTTCAACGTCCGCACTTATATCACAAATAGTTATTTTATAACGGATTTTAAACACTCTTTCAAAATTGATCAGAATGGTCAGTTCCCGCACGCTGAAAATACACGTATCACAAAAATTACCGCATCATTACTTGTGACGTTCCGAAAGACATTCCGGTTAAATTTTTTATCTAAATACAAAAAATACCCACTTTCTGTCACTTGTGGATCATAAATATAATTCAACCAAGTAGAATAGAGCATACACATTAGGGCGGAGTGAAAATCATCAAATTAGTCCAATCGTTTGAGCTGAGCGAAAAAAATTTTTGGATTGACATCCAAAAAAAGTAAAAAAAAAATTTGGAAATCGGTTGATATCTTCTGTTCTCTTTTTTGATTTGAAAATTCCAAAAAATTTCCCTACTGCTCCAAACATTATGGCAAATTTTTTCCATGTACAATTTTTGCTAGTGAATAATAATAACAAATTATAAATTGAAAAAATAATTCTTTTTGTTGTTCAATTTAGAATTTTTTACAAATGGCCAAAAAACATGTTTTTTACATTCTCATTCTAATGAGAAGGTATTGGTTTTATGTAAAATTTGACATAGTCGGTTTTCATCAAATCTCCACGTTTTGAGACCCCCTGAGCTAGAAAAAACGATTTTTACCAAGGTGTCTGTCTGTCTGTAGTCTGTCTGTCTGTCTGTAGCCACGATAACTTTCGAAAAAATGATCAGATTTGATTGAGCTTTAGCACACATTTTTATGGCCTAAAAAGAGAGAACGAGTTCGTTAACCAGCTATTTTGGATGAAAATTCAAAAAGTGAGCACATTTTGAAAATTTTTGAGACCACTTTTTTTGTAGATTTGAAAATTCTATGTACGGTTATTAGTAGTACGCAAAATGACGAACAAAATATTTTTATGACTTTTCGTGATAAAAAAAAATTACTGGAGTTATAGCATTTTCAAAATTCCCAAAAACAAACGAAAATGAACATATTAAGCCGAAAAACGCACGATATGAAAAAAAGTCAAGAGGAGAAAAACATTGCTTCTTGAACACCCTATAATATTTCCATAACAATTTTTTTAATTTTTTGAAAAATAAAAAATTCAAATTTTGATCGCACAAAAAAATAATGAAAAATCAAAAATTCCATTTTGCTGTCAAACTATGCAAGATACGAGAAAAGCTCATCTCACCAAAATTGTGCACCTAAAAAAGATCTACAAATTTCTTATTAATCACTTTTTGATATGACGCGTAGTTCTGTTTTATTTGTAAAAAACAGCATTGAAAATAGAAAAATCAAATTTTTAAACGAATAACACCAGCTACGAAAAAAATGACCAAAACAAAATTTGTTCATCCAAGGAAGAGGTACAAATTTGTTGTGAATCATGTTTTGATAGGATGCGTAGTTTTTGTTTTATTCGTGAAAATAACATTGACAGTAAAAAAAATCAAATTTTTGAAAACAATGCAAGGTACGAAAACAGATAAATGAACACAAATTGTGCATTCAAAAAAGACTTACAAACCTGTAATCAATTTTTGTTGTAAGAATATATTCAAAATGAAAAAAATTAACTTTTTTGATAAACGGCACAAGCTAAAATAAAATGTTAACTAATAAAATTTGTCGCCTAAATTATATCATTACTTTTCATTTGAAATCAAATACAATTTTAGTAATTTGTATATGAAGAACATATAACACGAAGCGCAAAGTGCGCGATCAGTGTATTTCGGAGCGCGAAGCGCGACGACCAAATCGCACGCCGTAAGTGCGCTCAAACTTTTTTGTTTCTATCATACGGTGCACAGAACCGAGCGTGAAACGCAAGGTTCAAATGATTTTCAAATCAAATATCGAGCGCGAAGCGCGAGTGTCTGGATGAGAATGTGTTCCTTAAGGTCGATAGAACCTTGAGTAAATAAAGTTCCTTTTCAGTCTAAAATAAAAACAAATTTAACAATCACTTAATATGTTGAGGTTTTGATAATTTTATAATATTTGCAAACAAACTTTTTCTTTTCATCCAAGTCGAACACGAAGTTCAAAAATCTAGAGGAGCCGAGCGTATGTAAATACGTCCGAGCGCGTAGCGCGAGGTGAATACATAATCGAGCGCGAAGCGCGAGATCCAACAGTCGCGCGCCCTAGGTTGAATCAAAGAAACAGCTATTATTTTTTTTCTTAGAAAAAAAATTTTTAGTTATGTTTCAAGCGTTCAAAAATTGTAAATTTTACGTTTTTGAGCGATTTTGACGAGTTGCTAAGACTAAGCTTTTTCACGAAAAAAATGATGGTGCTATTACTGCAAAACGATATTTTTGTAGGAATAAGCTGATGGAATAATTTTATATACATACCCCCCCCCATGGCGTGGGGGGTTATGGCGTGGCGAAAAACTAGTAAAGAGCTCAGGGAAGAATTTTTAGACTTAGGGCGGGGGGGGGGGGCAACCACATTTTTTTATTGCAGATCCAACCATAACAGATTCTTATAGTACATATATTACAAAATATTAAAAATTATATACGATATATATTACAGATTTTATATTACTTCCGCCGAGAAGTTAGACAGCCTGAGTGTGACATGGAAAACCTAAGAAATCCCAAACTTGTGGTACTGTTTCTTGAGTAAGCATTTCCTCAAGTTCGTCTGCACTAAAATGCTGCAGGACTGGAGGGACGTAATTTCGCAAGAATACCAATCAATCAACTCAATCAATCAATCACATTGCAAAATGTGTCCAGCGCAAAACGAACATTTATGATATGCTCGCACTGTGGTTTGCTGGAAAAGCGGCATACCATTGCAGAGTATCCTCCCACGTATTAACCCCCCACCTCCACCCCATAGGAAAAGGGGGGATATGTATATCAAATGATTCCATCAGCTTATTCCTACGAAAATATCGTTCTGCCGTAATTCGTTCGACATATTCAACTTTTTTTTAAATACTGTGTGCATAGGACTCAATTCAAAAAAAAATATTTTTTGGCCATTTTCAAAAAATTCTAAATTGAGCAAAAAATTTGCGTTTAATTTATAATTTTTTAATACTATTCATTAGCCTTCGTGCTACAAGATCCTGTCTAACGTTATCCTAAGTAGACTAA
>CAKNYM010022455.1:0-17304 GCA_932195095.1 Andricus curvator | reverse complement strand
TTCTTTTCATCGAAGTCGAACACGAAGTTCAAAAATCTAGAGGAGCCTAGCGTAAAGCGCGATGCAAATACGCCCGAGCGCGTAGCGCGAGGTGAATACATAATCGAGCGCGAAGCGCGAGATAAATATATGATCGAGCGCGAAGCGCGAGATCCAACAGTCGCGCGCCCTAGGCGCGCTCAAACTTGCGAGCGAAGCGAGCCGCGCGCGAAGCGCGCTATGAGAATGTGCCCGCGAAGCGGGCAGATTTTTTTTAATGGTTTTGCTGAATGTATAACACATTTTTATTCTCCTGAAAAAAGTGTAAAATGGCGCTTGATTCCTTATGCATTTCCACGCTTCAATTATAGATCAAAATTCGTATACGGAAATAAAAAAACGTAACAAAATTTCGTTAGCTCCAGTAATATAAAAATCTTTGTATGGACAGCATAGAGTAATATAAAACAATATACTTTTTTCAGAAGTTAAACTTACTTTTGTTTATAACTTCATACTTTTTGTATTTAGTACTTTTATATACTTTCTTATTTATCTGTTGTACAATCTAGTTTCACGAAATATTGATACAATTTATTCAATATTATTCTTGATACAGTATTTAAATGATTTTTATTATTACTAATTAAAATGGTGGTCAATATTTATTAATTTTGGTTCACCGTCATATTTTCCATCAGGGTAGGCGGAATGATTCTAAAATAAATTTTTCTAATTTGTCACTTTCCCAATAAAAATCACTAGGGCAGAGGAGGGTAATTTGGCGTGGAGGTGAAATAGCGGGTAGCTTGACGCAGGTGCAGTACTTCAGAAAAACTAACATTAACCTATTTTTATTAATAAGCTATCTAAGGCCCATTTTTCCATTATTTACGGTTATCTAGTTTTCTTTTTAATTCCCTTTTTTTTACTTGGGAGCATTTCAATTATTAAAAAAAGACTAAATATAGATGCTGTATTATACAAAGGTTTTACTGTATGTTCCTTGTGATATTCACAAATAATTATATTTAAACCCTCAAAGATCATAACAAATATTCTGAAAATTGAAGGCTTTCAATTCCAAATAGTACTCCGTTACGCTAAATTATTTAACAACATGAACCACCTGCACGTACACGCGGAAATGCATCTAAAAGAGACGCGCAACTGTCTGCCCAACTCATTACGCCTCGTTGGAAGCGTAGCGAGATGTGCGATCGAGTTATGGTTGTTAACGCTCATCGTATAATCCAATGTCAACAATGCGAATTTCCTCTCAGGAAAATGTGAGTTTAAACCAGCAAGAGGCTGAATATCTTGTTTTCGCAACTGTGTTTTCCAGGTTGGCGTCCTGTTAAGAGAAAAGTTAGCAGCTGGCACCGAGTTCAATTCAATGAGGCAGGCATGTTTCAGTGATTACGTCCACGTATTTCCTTGTTATGCCTATATTATTTTTTGGCACAAAAACTTACAAAGATTGAAAGATTTTTCCAAACATTTTATGAATTTGAAAAACATTCTAGAAAGTTTAAGAAACAAAAATAACAATTATAACTGTCTATTAATTAGCAAGATTTTCATTATATAATGAAAAAAAAATCATTTTTTTTTTAAATATTTTATAAAAATTGAATTTTTTAACTTTTCAAGGCGATTCTGTCATTATGAGCTTCTTCCTGGCAAAAATCGCAAATCGCTTGAATTGATATGGAGAAAAAATTAATCCTTTATGTATTATCAAAATTATAGTAGACCGTTTAAAATTAATTTAAAATAGGTCTCCCAATTTTTCTAAACTTTTATTCTTTTCTTTATAATTGAAAAATAAAGCAATGTGGTAGAATTTAATAAAAATCAGAAATATGTGAAGCCAATAAAGTATGCCACAATAACTTTCGAAGCAGATTTTATTCACAGATTGGCTCAAAAAATAAAAACGGTGAAGATTAAATTTGTAACGCATTCCACAGTGATTTGACTCACTGAGAGGAATTTCGCATAGCAGATCGATCCGCTGCTCAACTGCAAAAGGGGCGTAATAAATTCAACGTGCTCGTGGTTTTTATTTGTAATCTCCTAGAATAAATGCGAGATCTCGGTCACTGTCGCAGTGACTGCCAACTCCCGGTCGAGATAAATTTCTGTTTAAAAAAAGTCACCTGTATACAGCTTTAGCACCCTTTATCTTATTCCCAGTGGATAAAGAAACTCTAATCTTTGCCAGACTAAATCTTATTTTTCATATTGGGATCAAGTGCTGATTTATATCATTTCTTCATTGAAACATAAGGTTATTGACTCGAAAAAAAAGGATTACTTGTAATAAATTACTAACTCTAACGAAATATTCGTTTGTGTTTTAACAATTCTTACAAAAAAGTGGTAGTAAAAATGTCATAAATAGATCAGTAAAAATTTGTTGAAATTAATTTAAGTGGAAAACTCGAAAATAAAAATATATGTTATAATGATTTTTCTATCATAACCTTTTAAAGCTGCTGTCTTTAGGAATTTACTCAACTACCTTATTTTGATAGTTTTTCACTCTTTATTTGAAGTAAATGTACTTGATGCGAAATGGATCATATGGGGTTGGAACTTTGCTGCATTTAAAATAAGTATTCGAGGTGCCAATTTCAAATGTTCTTTATTCAGTTGACATTTTCATGTCTTTAATTACTCCAGTAATATATTTATAAAATCACATATAAAATGAGGTAAAATCCAAAATATATCTGGCAAACGAGATAGTTTAAAAAATATATATTTCTGATTCTTACTTTTTTTGGGATTTTTTCGTATCTCTTCACCTTTTTGACTGTATAATTACTGATACTAAGTTTAACCATGATTCGCCAAATAAATCAAATAAAAAAAATAGTGGAAAAATAGCAAAATAAGATGTTTTAAATTAATTTTAGGGGTGGGGGGGGGTAGATTCACTCAAATAGATCACGTAGGAAAAATTATTTGCATTACTTATTCAATGATCTCATGATAAAAATTTGAAAATCGCGTTCTTGCGACTACTTTGGTAGTATATAAACTCGCAGTTATACATCCGACCAGGAGAAATGAATGCCACCAGATCTATTTACCTGGTCGTAAATTCCAAGGTTAATTGAAAATTAAACATTCAATTATTGAATATTTAAGATATTCATTTTAATGATGGCTTGCCAATCTGTTTTCTGTACAAAGCAAAATTGTTTCTCTAGAGGGAGTAAACTATCGATCGTGTTATTTTCATTTAAACTAATCCAGGTTGAAAATGTGGGAATTGGAATATTGCGTATTTAATTCGCGTCTGCTGACAGCAATATTATTTACTAAGTATTCGATTGCAATTATTTAGCACTCATCAATTTCCATATAAAATCAATGCACAATCAAAACCCGGAAGAAATTTATAATTGAATATATGGACGCCTCCATTCAATATGAGTCTATCTGCTGACAGCGCCGTGTATGAGACTATGCGCTGTGTATAAGCACAGGGAATAGTCTCATACACGGCGATGTCAGCACATAGACTCATATTGAATGGAGGCGCCGATATAGGCGATTTCCAAACTGCAGATTTAAAATTTGTATGGTGGATTTAGAGTCCATTAAAGCTCTGAATAATATAATAATTGCTATCAGTTTTCATTGATATATTAGCATAGGCCGAAAAAAATTAATGGAAATCGAAATTAAAAATAAGTGGAAAAATAGTGTATTAGCATCCTGAAAAGTGTGGATAATTTGGTGCTGATTGATGAACGCCTTCTACTTGCGGGTTGGCAAAATGTCTTTAAAAATTCTTATTTTCATAGTTTCCTTAATTTTTGTATGTGTCAAGTTTTGTTTTTAAAGGTCTTAAATGTTTCTCCAAATTCTTACAGATTTTTACTCAAAATTCGTGGCAGCGAATCGTCGCTAAGTACATAAAAAGCTACCAAGAATAGTCATCTGGAATGATCATGTATTTTGGACCTTTTCCCGTTTGGAAATGTACCCGATTTTGCCCAAATAGTTCTTAGGCACCAATTTGGCCCCGATTGGGCGTCCTACTTTAGAAAAATGTAATTAATTAATTAAATATATTGCTTCTATATTAGGCTAGATGCACTCCGGCGATAAAATGCAATTTGATTTACTGCTTCAAATGATTAATTATTAAATTTTTCATGGTCTTATGTTGACCAATCAGAACGTGGCGTGAAACAATGCCAGCGCCCTCAGTCGTTCGTGGTTTGTGTTGCTCAGTGTTCCTTTCGTTCTTTTGGAGGACGCGTAATGGAGTAACCGCGTTCATTGCGCAAATGCAAAGTAAAGATGCAGCAAATTAATAATATATAGTTTGTTTTTATAAAGAGCGTCAAATTCGTCTTTTTATAATGCTTTCAAGACATTTTTTTCGAAAAAGTAGGTTGACATAAGGATGGCAGAAGAAGAATGTGTCAACAATTTCATTCTTACACCATCTCATCAAAAAATACTAACTTCCGCCTTTAGGAACAAAGTAAACGGTATATTTTTCATCAAAATAAAAATTATATGTTCAGCACATAAACAAAATCCGTTATTATTATAATATTAATGAGAAATTATTTTTTTAAGTTAATTCGGTATAATTAATATTACCCAACTGGGGCCTAACTGGATTGCCTAATTAAGCAAAGATACAACCCACCGTTACAAGTCAGACTGGACCCCAATCTGGGAGTAATGGGGGCGCCAAATTGATGCATAATTAGTAGTTTGGCAACCTGTTTGGCTCGAGCTTGAGCCCGACTGGAAAACAGTCATGCTCCCAATTCTGTATCCTTTCGCACTATGCATGCGTCGCGTCGACAACAGGATGTCCAACCGTTGGAGCACTTATTTAAAATGAATGAATGTGTACATCAATTTTTTCCAACAAATAATAACTGTGAAGTGTATACAAATATTAGTAATTATTTTCAATTTATATTTGTGATAAAAAAAATATTCCTTTTTTAAATTTAAAACCGATAATTTATTTTTAAATAAAGTCAGTGCTCAAAAAAAGTGTGAAGAAAAATGTAATGTTATAATATCTTCTTTTCATTCTTTGGATTTGAAAATTAAAAAAAAATCCTATTGTTTCAAAAATGCGAATGAAAAGTTACCGATATACACACACAGAAAGAAAAGTGTCAACAAGTACCAGGCATATTATAACTAAATTTGGTCATTTCGCGCCATCATATGATGAATAATTGATCAGTTTAGTAACAGAACAAAAGTTTTCTTTTGGGAGTTCTTGTCTGGATGATTGCTGGAACGTCTGACAAACATGGACATGATCCACTCAGAGAGTCATCTTCAGTAGAACCATTTCCATGTCGTAAGAAGTCGAGCTCTGAATTAAGATAACGAATTTTCAGTGTAAGAGGACAGATAAAGCGGAACGCAATATGTGCTTAATTGACTACTCAGAGGAAAGATTAGGACAGAAGATCTGACCTTGGAAAACACAATACACGGGTAACTCTGTATAAGGTCATAAATGCCTTTTTTTTTAAATTAGCTCCAAAAATCCGATGCATTTTCATCCAAGACTAACCTTTCTGATAGAATATCGTACAGCATTTTCTAAACTGCACAAAGTACAAACTCAAGCTCATTTCAGAAACAAAATCACTATTATTTTCGCTTCAGAATGCACGTCCACGCTATTAAATAAAATAAAATATGTTTGTCACAATATTTAAAACGTAGAAAGAACAGTTTTACGATAAGAAATTCTAAAAACATTTATATTTCACTGTTTTTCTGCTGTCGTTAAGAAAAAAAGTAAATTTTTTAGTGTAAGAGAAATCAAAAATTTTTCCCTACCTAAAGTACAAATGCAAGCAATTAAATTTTATTTAATATATTTACAGTCAAATTTCAAAGCAAAATAAAAATTAAGACGGCAGAAAGTGTGTTGCTTTAAAAATATATCCGGTTTAAAGTATTTCTGAAATATTTTAAACATTCAGCTATATATCAAAACCATTTCTAATATGACTATATCGTTCGTAATCATCTTGAATAACTTCGTTTATTTATTCTGAAACGTTTAAGATAAAATGAGTTCTTCAAAGATTAATTTGTATTTAGTATATTAAACATATCAGTCTAATTCAAACATAATAAATGCTTGCATATTCTGAAATAGAATCTATCAAATTTAATCAAAAATGTAAAAAAAAAGTGCTTTATTACCATGTATTGCTTGTTTACATTTTCTGGAACCCATATTCGGAATGTATGTGCCAAGATCGAAAAGGCTTTAAACAAATTCATAAAAGTCAGATATTGTTGAGGAAAACTTAATCAGAGTTGAAAAAAATATATGCAGAAAGAGATTAGGTTTAGTTCAGAAAAAAGAAATACATTTCGTTTTGACACTTTACTTTATTCTGAAAGATTGACTGAAATGCTGTAAGAGACGGACTAACAGACTAACTTGAGGGATGGCAACAGGCACCTTAGACCCTTGAATCAGCTGAGACTGAGCGGTCTTAGAACCCCTTCCAATTTTCCGAAAACGTTACAATACATATAGATATACAAATATACAGGGTGGCCAAATTGAACTGCAACTTTTTAGAACGCTGTATTTTTTTATATAAAATTTAATTTTATCGAAGCAATTAAAAAAAATGATAGAAAACATTTAAATTTTACAGATTTATGTCAAATTTTCGATATGGCCGCCTTTAACACGAACTATGGCTCTGAGTCGGTCGAAAAACGAGTCGCACGCTGCACGAATGTGCTCCTGCGGAATCTTCACCCACTCACGAAGAAGGGCTTTCTTGAGCACATCAAAACTTTCGGTTTAGGGCATTTTGCAAGCCAAGGCCAACACCAAAAAATACAAGAGTGTTGATGTGCTCAAGAAAGCCCTTCTTCGTGAATGGATGAAGATCCCGCAGAAGCACTTTCCTGCAGCGTGCGACTCGTTTGTCGAGCGACTCCGAGCCATAGTTCGTGCTAAAGGCGGCCATATCGAAAATTCGACATAAATTTCTAAAATTTAAATGTTTTCCACCATTTTTTTAATTGCTCCAATAAAATTAAATTTTATATAAAAAATACAGCGTTCTAAAAAGTTGAAGTTCAATTAGGCCTCCCTGTACAAGAGTGTCGCAAATAGAGTTTTAATTCCTACGCCCTTCTTCAACTACATAGTTGCGACACTATAATCTTTGATTCAAAAATGTTCTTAATTCAAATCAAACTTTACTTATACATGAAAAAATATTCGCTGAATTAATCTACAAACTTTCTTAAACTTTAGATAAAAGAAAATATCTGACTGAAAAAAAATGATTTGAAAAACAGACTTTCTCTCAGCTAAAACAGCAAACACTTGCACATAAAATCGAGTCCTTAATGTACTTCAATTAGATTTTTCTCACTTGAAGGTGAAAAAAAGCCAAAAAACATAGTTCCTTCTTGCACTTTAGCCACTTTCTTTTGAAAAACTCATGTACCTTTCGGGTGGAACACTTTTAGGATTTCTTTCAGAACTCCTGAGCTTTAAAAACTAGTAGTATTACTAGTAGTATTTAAGTTAGAAACTGCATTCTCCCCTTCCGTGTTGAAATCCTTGGACGAATCGATTTTTGTTTTCATCCGTAGTGCTTAAATTCAAAGAACCATTCTCATCTTCATCATAGAGCTGCTTTAAATTTGTTCTGTCTGCATCATCATCGGAATATTCTGTATGTAGAATCAAGACTTCTACTGGTTCTGATTTCTCCAGGTGACCCTTCCTAAATTCCTTATTTGTTATACACTGCCTCACCAACTGAAATACCTTGAAAAACCAAATATTATGTATGTATGTCAACCACTGATCGCGTTATAATTTCCTCAGGTTCCATGAACTAGACCCCAAGGATTTGTTGCATTTTCTGCACTCTTTCATGGAGTCGTACTCCATCTTGTGCTTCTGTCAGTTAAGGTGGTTGTGCCCTGTAAGCATCTGAACGATGGTCCATGTATCTTTCTCGAGTAAACCCAGGATTTCCCTGGCTCTGCCCTTCCTGTACGTATATCCCAGGAACGCTTTTGCCTGTCGGCAACCTTGGCTGTGCTCTGAGTATTCTCGGTGCTTCGTCCGGATCCACCTTTTGATGGCCATCCCGATGCAGCAAGACGCTAGTCCCATTACCGGTTTCGGTTCTATGTATTCACTTACTGCACCACCTTTTGCCAACTAAGCCGCCTTTTCGTTGCCCTTGATCCCTGTGTGACCAGAAACCCATATAAGAGCCACGCTGCTCTTTTCTGCAGGTTACTTTTATGCCTTTTTGCATTCGCAAACCAGCTCTGCTGTTATGCCTGGTTTGCCAACTGTAGTTAATTTCGCTTTGTTGTCCAAGCAGATTGTAATCTGCCTGCCAGCAGCGTTTTCTTCTAATAATGTCTCAGCACAGCGAAGAACGGCCAGGACCTCTGCCTGAAGAACGGTGCATGCCGCCCAAGCGGGATTTCTATCCCCCTCGTTCCCCTGTTGTCATAGATTCCTGCTCCTGACCCTCCCACTCCTTTGAAGCCGTATGTGCACCAGATTTCTCCTTGAAGGAGCAAGTTACCATTTGCTTTCCAAATATGCCTGCTTGGGATGCAGACACGGAAAGTCTTGGTAAAGTTGAAGCGTTTCATTATTTCATCTTGCTTCAGTTCTAGAATTGGCAGTGTGCTGATGTCACTTGGGAGCCTAGTGTGTCTAGTCACCCAAGTCCATCACTTTGCACTTGCCAGGCGACCCATCGCGTGAACCGCCCTGGCAGTTATCGCAGCATGGAGGGGTTCTTCACAGAGCATGACTCCTATCGTCGCTGTGGACGCACTTCTCATTGCTCCCGTAGCACTTCTCAATGCTAGCGTTTGCAATCGTCGCAGCATGTCCTGCATCGTTTTAAGTCTCATCCGCGACCACTAGACCACGGCCGCGTATAGGACCCTTAGTTTAAGGGCAGCAAAGTGGAGCCATGAAAGCATTTTAGGCCCTAGACCCCACGTCAAAGCAAAGGCTCTTCTGCACATCCAAAATGTCATGACAAACTTTCTGCATTGGGTCGCAAGATGCTTCGCACAGTTCAGTTTACTATGTAGGATTATCCCCAAATATTTAACCGAGCCTGAGATCGTCAGCCTCCCACCACAATATTGAGGGGCGTCAACTTTCGACACTTTTGACTTTTTCGTCAAAATTACCAGGTTGACCTTTTGGGACTGTTCAAGTATTACGTAACGCCCTTTTTTGTTATTTATATCGATGTGTCCATCTACACATCATACCAATTTCATTCTTGTCTTTATTTCAACAAAAGAAAAACGTGTTATGTAATATGTGAACGATCCCTTTTCGGATTTACAGAGTGCTGTCGCACTAGAGCTCTACGATGCGCAGCGCCGACCTTCTGATACCCATCAGCGTTTCCAGATGAGCTTCCCTGAATAGGATTACAAAGTCATCCGGGTATCCCTAGGTGTAATGCCCTTCCTTATTTAGCCTACAGAGGAGACCATCCAATATAATGCACCACAGGAAGGGTGACCAGACAATCCCGGTGCATAGCCGCGGCGCTATTCTCCTGACTAGGCCTTCGCCCCATCTGGCTTCGAGTAACCTGTGATGTTGCATGCTTTCTATCCACATTACTAGCTGGTCTGACACGCAACACCTTGAAGCCGCTTGGGAGATGACTTCTGGAGGGATATTGCTGAAGGAACCCTCTATACCCAAGCAGGTGCCCACAGCATACCCTTCCTGTTGCAGCTGCTGCTCCAGTTTTGCAACGACAGCATGGAGCGCAGTTGCTACGGGACTGCCCCCTGTGCAGCGGAGAGGCTAAAAGCATCTCATTCCTGATATATCTGTGGATCAGCCTCTCTAGCGCCTTCAGGATGAAGGACGTTAAGCTGATTGGCCGGAAATCTTTTGCAGCAATCTCGCTGTCGTTCCCAGGTTCAGAAATGAAGGCCAATCTGCCATCCTTCGATGTCGATGGCATGTGTTTTAAGGCAATGCTTGCCCTAAATAGTTTCTTCAGCGGGGGGACGACGAAATCCATGTTCTTTTGTAAAAGCGCTGGATATTTGCCATCCGCTTCTGGCGATTTAAAGGGGCAGAAGAACCCAACGGCCCATTCGACTTCCATCTGTTTATTCGGAGGTGCTTCTTCGTCTTCGGCAAACTCACTATCATCGATCCTTACGAGGCCGAGGCCAGCTTCCGGATTTTTTGCCAGGATCTTGTGGAATCGCTGTGTCCGGAATGTTCTTTGCTTACTCGCAGAAGCCCCTTCAATCTTCCGGGAATCCATTTTCCGACAATTCACCATTATCATCGTATTACAATACTTGACGATGTCTTTGTGCAAAGGGACTTGTTGCCGCCTTGCCTCGTGGTCAAGAGTTCTGAGGCTACCGTGCGAGACTCACGTTTGAGTCCTAAGACCCGTTGATCATCAATGAAGTTACGGGTCAATTAGAAACCTAACATATTGACAATTTCAAATTCTAAATTTTATTCGAAATACTGAGGTCGACTTCAAGATGAATATTCTCATCTTTTCTTCTACGGATGGGTTAATTATTTACGTTTCAGAATTGAACAATCGGTGCAATTGCAGAATAGGGGCATCACCTCTGTTTTGGCTGAAAAAAAAAAAATTTATCGGCAAAAAAATATTAGAATCTTTAATTGAACGGCAAATGAAGCGACTTGATAAGGGAAAAGTTTTAAATTATTGTTACTTTTGTCACTACCATGTCTCAAATATGGGTCTGTCACGATATCGGAATGATCATATTTAACTCACCGTTTAGGTGTTTTAAACATCCGTACGACCAGAAACACTATACATAATTAAAATTGAATGGTTTTTTAATAAATCAAAATCTATTTAGATATTTTTTATGCCGATATAAGCTATCATATCCACAAAAAAAGAAGAGTTTCACGCACATCAGCTATTAGTTGAGACGGGCGGACGCCCTTGGCTATCGATGGCAATCGAGATATGTATATTACAAAAATAAAAAACAGATATGTACTGGCCACAAAAATAATGTTGATTAAACCCCTACCCCTTTTCAAACTCTCGTGGGGGCGGGAAGGCACCCCTTTGACTGATCACAAAAATAATGTTGTTCAAATCCCTACCCCTTTCCAACGTCCCGTCTCCTCCTGTCTCAAGTGACAGCTGATGTGCGTAAAACTCCTTTTTTGTCGACATAATACCTTATGTCGGCATACAAAAATATATAAATACATTTTGATTAATTAAAACACAATTCGATTTTAATTATTTACAGTGTTTCTGGCCGTACGGATGTTCAAAAGCACCTAAACAGTGAGTTAAATATGATAATTCCGATATCGCGTGACAGACCCATATTTGAGACATCGTGTAACAAAAGTAACAATAATTTTCTACGTTTTCCTGATCAAATCGCTTTATTTATCGTTCAATTACATATGCCAATGGTTTGTTGCCGAAAAAAAAATTCTCCAGCCAAAACAGAGGTGACGCCCCTATTGTGCAATCTAACCGAACAATCGACTGGAATAATTTCCTGTCACACAATAGATGCCGAAATTTTGCTGTTTAATAAAATAATCTCCTTATAGTTAATGATTTGATTCGAAAACTTTATGAATACTTTATACTTGTTGATTAATGATTATATCATGAGATACAAGCCGCAGCTTCCCTGCCGATTGAACGGCACTGAAACGGCACTCAAACGGCACAGGATAGGCTACCAAGTAGACCAGCTGAAAGGGATAAAAAATTAAAATTTTTGAAATTACCTCTGCGAAAGTTAGAAATTCAGAATCTACGGGTTTCGATAATTTCAGATTTCACTCCGCTGGGATACGAACACCAGGTCAACTGATTTCCGGTCAGGTGCTCTAACCACTGAGCTACTAGAGAGATCAGAGGAAGAATCCTTTTTATGAAATACGCTTTATTATGCAAGATGTTATATACAAATCAATTTTTACTAGGCATCTGTATTATCATCGGAGATGGTAACGATCGATCCAAAGAGAAATCCTTTTACACAAACTGTGAAAGTGGAAATCTACAATATCGATCAAAGTTATATCCTCTAATTCTAATACAGAAAATATTTAACGTCCTCAGACTAGATGAAGCTAAATATTAAAAATTTTTTAATTAAATTCATTCAGAGAAAAGATCCTCTCCATTCACGCCGCTGGAGTGAATGGAATACAAAAATCCCAGCGGAGTGACCGTTCAGGAATACTGCGTGCTGTTGGCCCGTCGTGGCTGTGGTGGGCCCAGATTGGTAGTAAATATCCACCTAGAAACACTACCCGAATCGGGTAGTGAGGCTATGAACTTTCGAGTTCGAACTGCTAATCTATGTATGTATGTATGTATACTTACATGCATCGAAAGTCAATAATTCCTTGCATGTGTTACTTTACGTAATAGGTTTTCAAAAATGCAGGAAATGCGCGTTTCTGGAGGTTTGAATATCTATAATCACAAAGAACTGACGCGACAGATTAATATTACTTATTTTATGCATCAAGATATGCTGCTCGGCAGCCTCTTTAGTTTTAAATTCTTGAATTCAACAAAAGAATAAGTATGAAAGTGCTCAGCGCATAACATGACGAGTCGTACGGTAGATGGGTTCCTACTGTTGTTATCTTCGCTGTCCTGGCGAAGAAAGATGCTATCTACATTTTTCCATAAAGTTGAATCTCGCATTGAGGATTGCAGGAAAACAGAACTTCCGGCGAACTGTAGATTGCAATTTTCTTCTCCAGGACGGCCTGACGTTTTGTGTGATACTCCCCGTGGTTAAGTGGTGCAATGCTGTTGAGGTCAGGCGCCGGTCTCTCTAAACCGTCCGCGCTTGGATTAACTCACTGTATCCCTGTCAAATCTTCGTTTCAGTGCTCTTTTAAATCTTCTTAGCCTTCAATTGATCATCCAATCTTCACTTGCTTTCATCTCTAAAACCGCTTTCCGATCATCATATAGCAAAAGAGCAATATCTAAAGCATATTTTGGATCCAAAAGTACCGAAGACATTTTGTATTATTATCGAGTCGAGGGACACTGAAACTCGATGAAAAATAGTACAAATATTTTTGGTGTTCTCCAAGAAATTGTTTTTCAATAAAGCCACATCGCAAAAAAACAATAGAGTAGCTTGTGCTGCATCATGTTTTCTTCAGATCTCACTTCTAACCGTTATCGAGACAAACTCTTCATGTAATTTGCTTTTGTTATTATCTGACTGGAAATAAAAACAGCTCTTTTCTGTGATCTCTAAAATCTGGTGATTTTGCATGATAAAAATTTGTCACTGAGGCAAAAAGTTTTTAACAAAAGATGATTCGTTTTCATTGATCCCGATTAATCAGAAAACGATCATTTAATGTGAATGTGGAAAATCGTGTAGCATACATAGTGCATTAACGGGATTAATCATACATAGCACCGTCATACATACATTTTCTCAATAAATTAAGATCCTAATCGAGTATGTGCGACTTGTACAATTATCTATTACGCGTCAGGTTTCAGGTAACACATCCAATTAAGTTCTTAGCTAATATCTACTCAGAATTCCTCAAATTCAAGGAAGTTCCCTGTTCCTACAAGCTCAGAGTGTTTTTTCCGCCGTGGCGCGAATGTATGTAAACTGTGTTTCCCACGATATAGCTCCGAGTTCATTAGTACGTACTTAAGGCGAACGGAAGTTCATAGGGGAGAGACTGTGAGAAAGTGTGGGTTAAAAGAACTAATAATAAGGGAGGAGCATGCGAGAAAGGTGTCTTGTTAAACAACAACCAGGTATCTGCGTCTCACCATCCGCTCGAGAATGTAATGAATGAGCAAATTGTGAGAAGAACTTTTTCAATTAAAGTTCGCAGAGCCCTGCAGTGCGGCGGAATGTGTGCGCTCCTTTAACGCCGTTGGTTACCTGGTTAGCCAGACTTTTTATATCTCGAGTATGCATTGCAGCACAAATCATCCGAACCTAACAAAGTGCACAGGACAGTTTCCCACCAGTAAATCGCAAATATCCTCATATACACCAAATTTTAATATTGACCCCTTCTTTAGACGAAATTGCTTTCCGAAGCTTTACAAAACTGTTATTTTCCCAATTGTTATTTTTATGGTTTCGGTTTTTAAATACTTATGGAGTATTGATATTTTTTATAGATATGGAAGCATCTAAAAAATATAGAAAATAAGTCTCAAATTGAAAGCTGGAGTATTTGTCTAACAAATGTAAATGATAATAAGTGGTTCCAGATATTAAAATGAAATGTCTTTACGTAAAGAAGAAAAGTTAAAAAAATGATATGTACGCTAAATGAAAATATGAAAGTTAATTATTTCTGTTATTTACAAAAAATCTTATTATTAAGGAGTATAAACTGAAGTTTTAATAATTCTTTTAATTATATTATATTTTGATTTTATGTCGAAAAATGTGTTTTTATATTTTAGGATACAAATTGCTTGGTTGACCAAAGAATCGAATTTATTTTTTGTATTGTTTTCTGATTCCAGTGTCAAAACGAACTTGATGGAAGAAGGGGCTAATTCTACACTCAGTATAGCAAAAGTTAGTCCAACAGATAGTGGAAACTACACTTGTGTTCTCACCACAATGTCAGATCGACCAGCAACGGTTCATGTTCACGTTTTAAACGGTTTGTAATGTTCTTATTCTTACATTTTTTTATTATTAATTTATGGCCAAATCATTTTCAATAGTATATTGAATAACTAGGTGGAGATATTTCCATTTCCGAACCGTAGGAAATCGAAAAGATAACCTCCGTGGCATACACAATACTGTTTTTAACACTCTTTTTGATTTAGGCACTTTTATTACTGCGGGTGGGTTTTACGATCTCGCTTTTCGAGACAGTGTAAATGGGGCCGCAAGTGCACAAAACCAGTAAACCAAGCAACACGTTTGACACTTTCATCTGACACTTTCGCTATGTTATACTATCCATGCTACATATATCGACCTTTACAAAAATATAAGAATCGCCTACACGATATTCACAGACTAAGGTGATTATAAGACATATTTTTTCACTCACGTCATTCTTCTACTCACTAGGGAGTAAAAAGTGCTTTTTACTTACACCCAACCCCCCCCCCCCCAAGCCTCCATGCATTTCACGTGTCAAAGTTTTCGACATGGAGAGTATATATAAGGAGACCAAAGTAATGTAACCAAAAATTAGCACATTTTTGTCGTATAAAAATGGTTGCAATACTTCCCGTTTCCGAGTATGGCGCTAGTGTGGCACGCCTATTAAATGGATTAAATGACAGCCGCCTATGTTGACATTTTGTATTATTTACCACTGTGATACGAATGTGATTTACATTATATCAAAATAACCTTCACGGTATAAAGATTTGAATTTGAATAGAGAATAATTAAGATTTTTATATTTCCACGTAAAAGTCACGACTATTGTATTCTATGAATACGGGATTCTTCACCAGTTCAAATGCTCGTTTTTGTTGAAGTCAATGTACAGGACTTTGGTCTCCTTATGTCTATTCTCCATGGTTTTTGAATTAAAAGTACCTTCTCAATCTCTACCACGGCGCGTCTTTCGCCTCAACACAGACAAAACCCTTATCAGTGATGATCGTTTTATGTTTGAAACTGTCTGTCATTTGCTGTCTCTTGTGGATATATACCTAAATTGTGATTAATATTCAGATTCTGTGAATAAATATTTAGTGTCATCGACGGAACTGTTTATTTCATACGCCTTGTCTTCTTTGCCAGCCGGCCTCTTCTCCTCCAGAAGTTATTATACTTTCATATGCATAATACTTTAGATGTTTAAACTTACCATGCCAATAGATATAGACCCCAATAAAATGATTTTAAAAATATAAATTAACTTTCTACAATTATTGTCGATGACTCTAAATATTTCCTCATAAAATAAATATAATCATAATTGACATCTGTAACCCCAAATGACAAAAAATGAGATGAGTGTTTTCCCTGTGTTGAGACGAATGCGGTGCCGTGGTTGGGATTGAGACGGTACTTTTTTATTCAAAAACTTTGACGTGTGAAATGCATGGAGGTTTGCTTACACCGCTCGAGAATCGAGCTTTTGGGCCCGATCGATAGGCATGAAAATATGCCGAAATCATGGGGCTGTTATAAGAACTATTTTTTATTCACTAACCCCTTAATTGTCAAATCTTTTCAAGTGAAAAAAATGTCGCCTGCAACAACCGAAAACGTTAAAACATCCGTAACTGTCGTTACTTTGCCTAAAAATGGTCAATGCGTCACACGAAAATCAGAAATTTACCCTAAATTTTTTTTATGAAAATTTTTTTTTTTTTTTTTTATTAATTGAATGTTTATAGTCGCATCGACTGCCAGGGTCATTAGCGACTGTACTATAGGGTTAATTATAAACTGTAGGGTAACTGTGGGGTAGTATACCAAGGGACAGAAGCGAAACTTTCTGAGAAAACATCCAGCGTCGCTTCCTGCTTCGGGAATCGAACCCGCGCCATCGTGGCTGCCAAGGCTGCAGTGTTGGAACATGAGACAACCACGATACCATCTGAGCCACGATGACTCCCTAATTTATGAAAAATTGTTCTCCCTGTCAACACTTAATAAATAAGTGTTAACACTTCAACTTGAAATGTAGACACGGAAAAAAACAAGGTTTGCAATTTTGTTTCAGGTTATTTTCTTACAAACTCATTTGGAACATCAGTTATGTTCACTCTTTTGAGCAATTTTGAAACTGAAAAACAATTGAATTGCTTTTAATATTCGTATTGCTAAATATGAACAACATACGTTTCAATTTTTTTGCAGTACATTTTATCGACGTTCCGTTGTTTCCGTTTTATTATTTCATGGCGCGTGTGATAGTGAATTATTAGGCTGCCAGAGTTCTATTACTAACATCATTATCGTCATTATTATGGCGTGTGAACAATTAATAAGTTATAAAATTTTAAACCTGTTATAAAATTAATCTTCTGATTTCGCGGAAGGATGTACATATGTCACAGATAGGTAAAGGTAATGGACATATGTATAAAGCTAGTTCTGACACAAGTTCGCAAAATAGGCGATTTGCTGACGAGTATGGAACTTGCAGTACGAGCGAACCCTCTTGAAAAGAGATACCGATTTAATACCGCTTCAAGACGTATTCAAGACCCCTCTCCCTCTCCCTCTCCCTCTCCCTCTCCCTCTCCCTCTCCCTCTCCCTCTCCCTCT
>CAKNYM010022450.1:0-13155 GCA_932195095.1 Andricus curvator | reverse complement strand
TAGAAGGAAGTGTTGTAAGAAATGGAAGTCATGTAAACCCTTAGGGGGCACATTATGAATAAAGAAGAAGTAAGCTGGTTAGGGAGTTTTGTAGAAGGTGAACAGGGCAGGAGAGGGGAAGATGGAAATTGAAAGGTATTTCAGAAGGAAAGGGATGTAGAGGGATAAAGTGAGAAGGATGCATAGTGAGGGGAGAAAGGTGTGTGATGTGGTGAAGAAGAACGGCATGGAGAGAGGGAAAGAAGAAGGGGTGGAAAGTACGAGGTGGTCAAGGTTCAATGGGAATTATGAGTGGATTATGCCAAGGTAGAGAACGCAGTATTTGTGTGCGGAAGGAGAGAAGGGAATTCAGGACCTTATAGCGAGAGGATGAGAGGGTGGAGGATTGCGGGGGAGTGGGAAGGAGTGAGATAAGCATGGATGTATTACTGCATGGAAGAGGGCATAGAAGGGCGGTTGCATGGGTGAGATGGGGAAGAAGAGCATAAAGGAGGAAGAGGAATGGAAAGGGAAAGATTCTAAAGAGAAGAGAATGTAAATATAACCGAAATTGTGAATAATTATTAGATAAGTATTAGATAATTACCGCGGAGGCAGAGGTTGGCAATGCAAGGGAAGGCGGAATTTAGGAACATGCCTGTGAGGCGATGCGAGCGAAGTGAGGAAGGTAAAGCGCGGAGAGCGAGCGATCGTAAAATTAAGGCAGCATGCAGACGTGGCTGGATGTTAGTATGTAATGACTAATTTCAAGACAAATTTTGCAAAATGTGGAGGTGTAAGCAAGGCATGCTTTCAAGACCAGCAGGCCGAAAAATAAACGTTTATCTATAATCACTTTTCACTAACATTTTCATTTATCATTCAAGAAAAATAAATTCAAAACACTAAATGAAGGCGGGCTACAATGTAATATAAAATAATACATTTCGGCTAGCTGCGGGAAGGCGCATCATTCCGTCAACGCGAATGTAGTCATCTCTCCTAATTTTCCAGTAGAGATGGCCACACCAGCCACGAAACGAAATTCATGAGTCAATGTGTTTATTTTGAGGATATGTTCAAGCTCGACTCATAAGGCATTACGAACACACTTAAAATAGCATAATTTTCCAAAAATTATACAACCACAACTTGTAACATGAACCCCTTAACTAATTTTCACACTAGGCAAAAGAAAACAAATGGATTTTACTTACCTTTGGTGTATAATTCGCAAATTATTTTGCGTGCGTGGTTTCTTACGCACGAATTGAAGTGAACTGAGAGATAAATAGCGACATCAAGTGTTTCTAGAATTTTTTTTAATTAGAAATTTCTCCCTTACGTCCATCTTCCCCGAACTTACCCTAATGTTTTTATATTAATTTGCCTGTTGAACAAAAACAACAACAGTTGAATAATTCTTTTATCCAGGAATATATCATAATATTCATATGAGAATTTTCTTTTTATTATATTAAGAGACTTCCATGAAATTGGATAACATCAAAAAGAAAAAAATTACATTTTCGAAAAACGACACAAACTATGAGGAAAATAAACAGATAAAAATTATTTATCCAAAAATAATCTATAAATTTAACATGAAGCATTTTTTGTTAGAACGCGTAGTTTTTTTTTACTCGTAAAAACTAACATTAAAAAACAAAACTCTAATTCTTGGAGAAACAAAACGAGATACGATGAAAAATGTATGATCAAAAGTTTTTCAACAAAAAAAGATTTATAAATATCTCATAAATTATTTTTGGATAGTAACATCAGAAAACAACTTTTTTTTTAAACACAACACAATTTACAATAAAATTCTATAAGATGAAATAGTCCGCCTAAATTATAGCATTAAAACTAAACAAATTAAATTTTAGAACAAAATTACAGTGGGTACAATAAAATGTTTACTAATAAAATTATTTGCTTGAATTATATCTAAAAATTCACTTTTGACCTCTTTCTTTAATAGAATGCGCAGTTTTTATAATTATAAAAACAATACAATAAAAATACGTCTGTCGCAATATCAGTGCACATTATAAAGTGTGATAATATACATTTCTTGAAACGATTCATTTTTCGGGGTAGCTACTAATGAAGATTACTGCCAAATAAGGAACAAGTATTAAAGTAATCATGAAAAATAAAATTTGCACTTTATTTTGCAATATCTGAATAAGCAATCCAGGAACGAGTTGCAGACACTAATAAAATATACATTTAATATAAAAGAGCTTTAACGAAAGATAATTCACAATCAACAAGTTACAGTTTTTGATGGCTTGACCTTCAAATATAAATAGCATTGCTAGTACGAGGTCGCACAGTAAAAAGAAAACCTTACAATTTAATTTGATTTACTTTCAGGATTGCCTTAAATTCATGTGTGTAATAGCAAAGAGTCCGTTTCAACGGAGATGAATTTACTTTTATGCGGGCGGAACTCGCTTGAATACTGCGTGCGCATGACGACCTGAGGTGCGCGAGTGCGATGTGCGAAGAAAAGTTTGCTTTCACAGCTGATGGATACGAACTCAGGCGCTACGCCAAAAGTTATTTTCACAAAATTTTTACACAAAAAAAGATTTCCAAAGTAAGTAAATTATTGTTTCTTTTGAATGAATCAAATCATCTTCTAAATGCATTTTTAAAATGTTAAGATTTTGAGAATAAAGCCCGGGCATCTAACCTATAAAATTCTTCAAAAAATCATACTTGTTCTCAGAACTTTTCAAAATTCAATGATCTTCTAAATGCATTTTTTAAATGTGAAAATTTTTAGAAAAAAGCCTGGACATTTTAAACTAGCATTTTTATCAACACATTATCACTGCATGTAGTATTTAACTCGGTCTTCTAATTTCGTATGTCAAGACTAACCTTTGGTTAAATTCAATAGAAAAAGGAATCACTCAAATGTTTGACAGCAGTAGATGATCTTCTTAATTTGGGAAAATCACTTTTCCACAAAAAAAGAGACTAATATAACTTCCAAGTATTCTAACCTATACAATTCTTTAAAAAATCAACATTGTAATTTGCATTTTTTTAAATTCAATGATCTTTTAAGTATATTTTTTAAATGGAAATTGGGAGGACTTTCTTGACCATCAGGAGTGCAAAAAAATAATTGAAACTAAAGAAAGCTTGATAATTCTGCAAAAAAGAAAAATGTTATACATATTTTTCGAGTGCTGGTAAACGAGCTGCATATTTATTGATTCCAAATTAATTCTACTTTTTTAGGGTTCCAATACGCTATACTTTTTTGTATTGCGGCGATTTTGAATTGCGGAATTTTTTGTTTTCGACCCAACCTAAAAATTATTTAAACATTCCACATGTAAAGGATCCGCACAAAAAGTATATATAATATTATTGTATTCAAGTCAAATCAGAAAATTTCATACTTATATGAATTCCATGTGGAAAGGAATCAAAATTAGTTATGTAGAACAAATCCATTTCAAATCAGACAGGTTTCTAGACTTGAAATCGCAGAATTTCTCGAAAACGAAATATATATGTTTTTGGAGGAAATTAGGCGACGCGTATTTGAATTTTGTGCTTTGTTTTTCAAAAAAACCCGATTTTTTTGTCAAACCTCTGAACATGAATAAAAAAATTTTCCGGAAAACTGCATCTTTTCTATGCTTCCAAATATTTCTGAAAAGTTGCTGCTAATAGAAGGAAGACATCTTATCAGAATTAAGCTGGCTATACACTATTTTTGAGGCCAGGAGAATTTTTTTTCTTTGAATTTTTCTCGTAAACGATGAAAAATATAGCAAATGAACAGGAGACATTTTTCTTAGAACTTTTTTGAACATACAAACTTTTATTTTTACATTTTTCCGTATCTCTCATTGTTTCGCAGAAAAAGTAAAAAATTCGATTAAGAAAAAAACTTTCTTCAGGCCACAAAAGTTATTTAGCCGGCATCAAACTCACAATATGCCTTCCTTATTAAAGTTTAAATTAAAAAAAAATTGGTAAAAAATTTAAAAGTGGGTTTTTTGAGAAAGTCCACTTTTAATTTTTTGGCGAATTACCAAGGAAGACGATAACCGATTTCAGAATTCTTAGAATTTTTTTTTTTTGCAGAACGGAAAAAAAACAAACATATTTCGTCCCCGAGAGATTCTGTGATTGTGTAGAACCCTGTCTGATTTGAGATGGATTCGGTCGTAAGCTTTTATATTTAATCTTGTATCATGTGTCCAGTTATGCTAATTTCGTTGATAAATATTTTATTGTGAGCTCGTATATTATTTTCATGAAAATTATTTATACCTGTCAAAAATTTAAATATACATAATCCTTAATTTGCGTGCATTTCCTTTTTCAAATTTAGTCCACCGAAGACGTAAATTCATCTCGATCGACGTACTGTCTGTCATCACTACCTGAAGGTGTTCGCACAAGAAAATCCTTTGCAGTGCGCTGGAGACGTCTCACGGACGTGCCGTCCGCGCACAAACTCATAACGCCAACCAATCGCGTGCAACCTGTCGTGCTGCTGCCTTCCGAGCTGTGACGCACGCAAGTACCTCGCTACTTAAACTAGTTCGCAACGCACTTCAGTAAGTGCTGCTACGGACCGTAGCAGCACGACAGGTTGCACGCGATTGGTTGGCGTTATGTGTTCGTGCGCGGACGGCACGTTCGTGAGACTTTACCAGCGCACTACAACGGATTTTCTTGTGCGAACACCTTTAATCTCCGGATTCTAGATCTTACTTTGCGAACCAAAGATGCTGACCTTCCCGCCGTTGCGTTCTTCTTTTGATAACACCTTAAATTCCGTCGCTATATGGGCGGACTTTAAGGTTATCTTTTTTCTGCGCGTACACGTAATAATCCTTTGTATCTTTGGCCCTCTATAGTTTTTACAAAAATATAGTATCTTTTTGCATCCTTTGGATAAACTATTCGCCTATGCATACGTGGCTTGTAAGTGCCTAATGTTGCTTGTAATTGATGTCCATTCAGTAACTTTAAGAAAACCTTTTTTGGGACAATCGGTTCGCCAGGCACATTAATATCAAATCCAGTAGCGGCATGGGGGCTGTCGTTATGATATATGGGTTGTGCAATCCAAGAAGCTTTACTTGGAGCTAGTACATAAACCAAGTAGTGACCATACGATAGTGCGTCGAAAAGCCAGTCAGGATGCTGTTCTTCCTCCATTCCACTAGAGACGAGCTTTCCAATAGAATGACCATCATCCGACATTTCAATGTCAACGTCGGAACCGGGTTGAATATCAAACTCAGGTGGTACATATTCAACTGTAACCCAAGTGCATTAATTTTTTCAACTGTCAAAAAGATTATAAGTCACGAATAACAATTGATATTCATTTGTTGATGGCATAGAAACTGTTTAGCAAAATAACAGGGAAAATGGGCGGTATCAAAACTAGCACTGACGTTGAAGTTAGTTTAAATACAAAAATTTTTCAATAAAGCACGTTGCTAATTTTAGCCTATATTTAACACCTTCCCCCTCGTTGACAACCGTAGTTTTGTCTTACCCTACCCGCACCCCTTTCCCCGGAAACTTAAGTAGCGCCAAATTCTATCAAAACATAGCACAAAAAAAACTAAGAATAAAATTTGTTGCAGGAAACTTTTTAGAGCGATAAAGTTTTGTTCAGCCAACTTCGCGTCTTTCAAAATACATGTGTTTGTCCTGGAAAAACAAGAGAAAGTTTAACCGATATTTGTGTAAAGTTTATCCTTTGAAGTTAATTTTTGTTGCGAATAATCTTTCGTCGGAAATCGATGTAAAGTTTATCTTCTGTTTTTTCTGTGAGGAAAGTGGGTTATTTTTAACGAAAAAAGGTAATAATGAACGACCTTCAGATAAAATTAATGTCAATACCATATTGAATGAAATATAATAGTATATTATGCGCCGAGGCGCATAATGAGGGTCTTTACGCGACGAGCGGCAATGCTCGCAGGACGATCGAAGCCGAGGCGAAGCCGAGGCGAGATAAGTCCTACGAGCATTGTAAGCGAGTCACGTGAAGTCCCGAATTGTGCTCATTGGCGCATATATTATTTTATGTGGCGACGGTGCATTTACAAGTTTTGTTGCGACAGCGCACAGTATCGTAATGTAGTACATTACGATACAGCGGAGTGTAATGTGAAGAGTGATCGTCCGCAGTATCGTAATGTACAACATTACGATACTCTACGCTGTCGCATAAAAACGCGTTAATGCACCGGAGTCACATAAAAAACTTTAAATGGGAATCTTCCAACAATATGAATTTTTTACAAACTTGTTCAACTTTCGACCAAGTAGTTGAATTTCTTGCTGACTGAAAAGATACATTTTTCAACCAAGTGCTTATATTTTTAACGGAAAAGATACATTTTCCAGCAAACAGGTTAATGTTCTACAAAAAACACAAATTTATAACAAGCAAATATGATTTCTTAACAAAAAAATTAATTTCTTACCAGAAAGTTGAATTTTCATAAAAATAGTTTCAATTTAAACCAAATAGTTAAATTTAAACCAAAAATATGAATATAAAACAAAAAGTTAATTTTCAATGGAACAGTTTAATTATTTACCAAATTGTTGAATCTTCAACCAAACCAGATTAATTTTGAAACAACTTGTTGTATGTTCAACCAAAAACAATAAATTTTCAACCACACTGATTGATTTTCGACCGCCAAAGATAAATTTTCAATAAAATTCATTGATTTTTAACTAGAAAAGATCAATTTTCAATAAAAAATAACAATGTTCAACTAAAAATGAAATAGTTACATTTGTAGTTGAAAACTTAATTCTGAACCAAGAAAAAAACGAATTTCAAGAAAATACTCACATTTTCAAAAAAATAGATGAAGTTTCATTCCAAAATATGATTTTCAACCCGAAAGATCAATTTCATAAAAATGGAATCGGTAAATTTTCAATCAAGGAGGATAATCTTCAAAAATATGAATTTTTGACAAACTGGTTCAACTTTCAACCAAAAAGTTGAATTTTCAATGAAAAAATGTGAATTTTCAACCAGAAAGATAAATTTTTCTATCAAGAAGATTAAGGTTTTACCATAAAACATGCATTTTCAATAAAATAGATTCATACTCAACAAAACGGTTGAATTTTGAAGAAAAAAGGGACGAATTATCTATAAAACGGTTGAATTTTTAACCCTTAAATATGATTTTTCAAACAAAAAGTTAATTTTATATAAAAATTCATAAAACTAGTTTACTTTTTAACCAAATGGTTATATTTCTGCCAAAAATATGAATTTTTAACAAAAAGTTAATTTCAATCCGAATAATTTAATTTTCTACGACATTTTTGAATCCTGAAGTAAACCAGATTTATTTAGACCCAAACATTTGCATTTTTAACCAAAAAGGAATTTTTATCCAACAAGAATGATTTTTGATAAAAAAGACGAATTTTTAACAAAATACATGAATTTTTAATAAAAAGTATTAATTTTCATCCAAAAATGAAGCAGTTACATTGTCAGTTAAAAAAAGTAATTCTCAAACAAGAAACAGAGAATTTTCAACAAAATAGTTACTTTTTTAAGAAAAGAGATCATCCCAAAAGATGATTTTTTAATCCGAAATATTAATTTATTTTTAAATGAACCAGAAAGATGAATTTTCCAGCAAGAAGATTAATTTTGTACAAAAAAAAAACACGAATTTTCAACAAAGTACATTAATTTTCTACAAAATTGTTGAATTTTTAAGCCAAAAAGTCGAATTAACTACACAACGGTAACAAAAAATTAATGTTCATCCAAAAAGTTAAAATCTCATAAAAATAGTTGAATTTTCAACCAAATAGTCATATTTTGACCAAGAAATGTATTTTTAACTGAAAGTTAATTTTAAACTGAATAATTCAATTTTCTACCACATTGTTGAATCCTCAACTAAACTCGATTAATTTGGACCCAAACATTTGCATTTTTAAACAAAATGGATAAATTTTCATCCAACAAGATTGATTTTTGACCAAAAAAAGACGAATTTTTCACAAAATACACGAACTTCCAACTAGAAAAGATCAATTTTCAATAAAAATATCTTCTTTCAACCAAAAATGAAATAGTTACATTATTCGGTAATGAAAATAATTCTGAACCGAAAAAAACGAATTATCAACAAAAAAATGAATCTCTATGCAAACAGGTATTCTCATTTTTTCAATAAATTTGAGAGGGATCACGACATATTTTTACACCCGGAATAATATTTATTAGGCCTTCGTTTTCTTTATTATTGACTTTGTGACATTGAAATGTGTAATTAATTGAAAATTAGAGTACTAGCATAAACTCTTCATATTTTTTACGTCGCTAAAAGGGATGGACAAAGGTGTGAACAATTGTTTTACACAGCGGGATTTTCTGATTTATTTTAAAGTCTGGCATTTAAATACCAAATAAATTCTTGTCATTGAAAATTATATTAAAAACCTATGTGAAGGATTAATTTTTCAATCAATTATAGAGAAACTGAGCGTTCGATACAAAACCAAAAAAAAAACTGTGGACTCGTTTCCGAAATATCCATAAATTCGCCTTTTTATTTTTGATTTAAAATCAATTTTCATGTTTAAATTATTCCTTAAACTTCTACAATTGTTAGGAACAAACTAAGGGTCTAATTGAAAAACAACCTGCGGCTCTTTTTATTTTTTGAAAACCGTTCTTTCAACATCTAAATCGTACGTTATTAATTTCATACTTTGTAGAAAATTCGTCCAGAGTTTAAGAGACTAATATAATTTTGAAGATCAAATTTGTCGAATCGGGACGGATATGGAAGTGCATTTTCGAAATCTTTCACTCTAAATTATTGGAATTTAATGTATTAAATTGAAAATAAGCTAAAATTTAAATTCCACTTCAACGTTCAACATTCAAATTTGTTCGTTGCATTTATGGTCTTTTCAATTTCCAAGATTTCGTAGCTTTCGTAGCTTTGTGAATTTTTGAATTCAAAAAAATAATATGGGCATAAGAGCCCATTTGAAGTTGAATGACTCCATATCCGTAATTTGAAATTGCATATCACTATCAAAGATTTAATTTAACTTCGTCTTCAGCGCGAAATAAGACTTTCGTAATTTCTTCATGATGATTTATTTTTAATTCTTATTTCCGTAAAGAACATACGTATAATTTCCGGAAAAAATTTTCCGCTATAAGTTTTTTGTTGCTCGAAATTCGCTTAACTCAAAATGAGCTTCAAGATGCATGATTTATGCAATGTATCTGGTAAAAAATTAACAACTTTTATTTAAAGGAAAATGTTCATATCTTACTTATCCTAGCTGCCTTAAAATATTATAAAGAAGGTTTCCTGTAAATTTTTCTTAACGGTTTTTTCGTTAACTTTTAAGTTGAAATTCGAAAATTCTTTCAAAAGCCTCCAGGGGCCAACACCGTTTAGCGTAAAAATTTATTGGCGGTTAAGAAATTAAATTTTTGTTCTTCTGAATAACAATTTTTCTTAGTTTAAACAAATTATAATGTACTATTTGACTTGCAATAATAATTAAACTGATGAAAAAATGGATTACTACTACCTTGGCTGGCGAGTGCTTGCCGGCGCAATTCCCTTTCGTGTTCAACAAGGTGTATTCTCATCAATTCCAAGTGTGCAGCTACAAAATATAATATAGGAATTTTTATTAAAGAAATGCCTAGTAATCAGATAACTAATTCTGAATTGTTTGAAGATTTTTTTCTCAGTTAACGAATCCACTGTCTGGATATTTTTGGAGATGAAACTTGGTTTTTTTAACGTTATGAAGTGTGAATAAATAATTTCTAGACCTCGAAGGAGCTCACATGACAATCAACAATTTTAACTGGTAAAAATAATTCTTTACCCAACTATTATTAACTAATTTTCAAACTTTTTTTTCAGAATACTTCATAAGGATTCACTATTTTTATTGTAATTAACATCTATGAATTAATATCTATAAAATTGTTAATGACAATAACAAGAGTCGATCGTTCTCGAGGTTTCTAAAAAAAGTTTGAAAATTAGTTAATAACTGTTGGTGACGTTGAAAAAGCCACGTTTTCATCTTCAGAAATAGGTAAAAAATGCATTTGCTAATTAAGTTTGTTTAAAAAATTATAAATTTTTATCGATTGATAGCACAGAGCCATGACTGAATAACAGGCTGCTAATACCTTGAAGAAGCGTCATTGAAAAAAATACCTGCGATGATAAAAGTTTGTGCAAAAAATTGTTTTCGACAATGAAAATTGTCAATTGTCATGTAATATCCTTAAAGGTCAAGAAATTGGTTATTTATACTTCATTACGTTGAGAAATCCAAGTGTTTACCTCTAAAAATAGCCAAGTAGTGCATTTGTTAATTAAATTTGATTACGCAATGATAATTGTCACTGGATTATTAAATCTGATAAGTAAGTGACATTTTGTTTTAAATTTAGCGAAAAGTGAGATTTTCTGATTTATTGGAAAGTTTTGCATATAAATACTAAATAATTTCTGGTCATTGAAAACCAAATTAGAAACAACTTTCAAGGATTAATTTTTTAATCAATTATAAACAAACTAAGCGTCTGACAAAAAATAAACAAAAACCTGTGGACTCGTTTCCGAAATATCTATAGGTGAGCCTTTTCATTTTTGATTCAAAACCATTCTTAAAATAATGAAATTATTTTTAAAACTTGTACAATTGTTATAAAGAAGCTAAGGGTCCGCTTGAAAAACATAAAACACCTTTGATATTCTCCTCCTAAATACTAGGCTGCGCTTTCCTTTGAACCTTTTTTTAAACAATTACAATATTTTTTCATGTTCCACAATTGTTATAAACAAACTGAGTGTCCGATCCAAAAATCAAAAACACATTTAGATTTGTCTGTAGAATATCTATGAGCGCCTTTTTTATTTTTTTAAACCATTTTTTGAACAATTAAATAATATGTGAATAATTTCATACTTTTCAGAAGATGATGAAGGTATTGAGAAAGGTCTACTAATTCTCATGAAAAAGTATTTCAAAAACCAAGAGATCCTTTCTGATAGATGAAACGCTCAGAGCAAAAGCGAACGAAAAATAAAACGTACGTAGAAGCGAAGTAAAAACGCGCGAGAGCAAAAACGACCTAAAAATTGGCGAGAGGAAAAGCGAGCCAAGAATGGATGGGGAAGGTTCCCCCACTTTGCTCAACTCGGCCAGCCTTGTGTAAAGCCGAAAATGCACGAGCACGAGCACGAACCCGAAGCTCGGGCCGAGTTCGCCCGACTTCACGATTCGGTTTCGTTGACTTGTTGGCTATTAGGAGGTTTGGGTTGATTTTTGTTTTCAAAAATTCACACCTAAAGGGAAGACTTCAAATACATGCAATGAAGTCTTGAAATATTTAATGATTATGTTTTTCAGGAATTCTTATGGAATGTTTTAGACGAGTTGATTCCACAGGGAATACATTATAAAACTCTCGAGGTTTATAAAATACAAATATATTGAATATTGTACATGGGATTTTAAAATTAGGTTAATAATATCTATCACTTTCAAGTGGTTTCATTTTTCATTATTTATGTTTTATTCTTCAATCGATTTTAAATATTGTAAAGTTAAAATGATAATAAATAATTATTATTTTTAATTTGTTAAATTAATCAACATTTTTACTGTATATGCTTTCTTAATATATAAAAACTTTATAAAACCTTCAATGTCTTAAAATATTTATCTCAACATTACAAAATTTAGTTTTTACAATTTTATTTTAATTGTGAAATAATTGTAATTGGAAATTAATTGTGAATAATTGTAAAATAAGTGTAACAAAATGTATTTTATAAAGAAATATTTCATGATTTTTAAAGGACAAAACAATTTTAAAGGTAAGTCTTTGTAGTATTTTAATAACTAATGAAAATATTTTCAGAATATTTTTCCTTGATTCTGCCCTGATAGGGTCAAGCATGGTACAAAAAACCGTCGTGACATTTTAAATAAAAACTGTACTCTGTATAAATTAATTTTAAAAATGAAAAAATATTAATAACTTTTATGAATATTCTTACATTCTATTTGAATATGATACACATTGATTTTTATTTTAAAAATTCTTGTAAATAGTTGGTCATCTTTTAAATTTTACGAGATTTTTCTACCATGTTTGACCTAAGGGAATAGATTTCAGGAATGAAATTATAAAAATATCTCAGTTAGTGTTTGGTTGATAATTATATTTTTTGTTGCAATTTTTATTTGACATATTTGAAATATTGAAAAATTTTGTGAAATTTTGTCAAGAATCCTATATGAAAATTATATTCAAAGAAGCTTAAAATACACAAAAAAAAGTTATTCGAAATTTGTATTTTGTATACAAAAATATTTTTCACCTTAAATTATAATTTTGTTGAAATTTTTCTATTTTCTTCATTAAAAATTTTTTTATTTGAAAATTTATTTACTTGGTTGAAATCTCATTCTTTGAAGGTTGATTTCAATTGTTTTTGATTACAAATTAGAATTTTTTCATTGAAATAGCAATTATTACATTTTTCGTTAAAAATTCAGCTTTCTCGGTTGAAAATTCAACTGTTTAGTTAAAACTTATATTTTTTGTTGAAATTTTGATTGACATACAGAAATATTCAAAAATGTTGAAAAATTTTCTTAAAAATCTTAGGAAAATTATATTTATACCTATAACCTCAAAAATAAATAACTTGAAAAATAAACAGTTATTCGAAATTTTTATTTTGTATACAAAAATATTTTTCACCTTAAATTATAATTTTGTTGAAATTTTCCTTTTTTCTTGACTAAAAATCGTTTTTACTTGAAAATTTATCTATTGTGTTGAAAATTCATTTTTTTTAAGTTAAATTCAACTGTTTTCAATTAGAAATTAGAATTTTTTAATTGAAATAGCAATTATTACATTTTTCGTTGAAAATTCAGCTTTCTGGGTTGAAAATTCAACTGTTTAGTTAAAACTTATATTTTTTGTTGAAATTTTCATTGACATACAGAAATATTCAAAAATGTTGGAAAATTTTCTTAAGAATCTTAGGAAAATTATGTTTATACCTATAACCTTAAAAATAAATAACTTAAAGAATAAATAGTTATTCG